>JAJJWW010002342.1:0-30848 GCA_023531295.1 Papaver armeniacum | reverse complement strand
GTGTAGAATACACCGTATTTACTATATAGAGTTTATGCTTTCTTTGCTATTTTTCGTGTGAATTATGTACTTTAAGCGTGCTTTTGAGTTTTATAGGTGCAATGGAGCCGCACTGAGGAAAAGAAGAAGAAATTATCCAAATTGAGCCAAAGGGCGAAATTGTCATCTCACAGGAGCTATACGTGGAGCAGTCAAACGCGGCGAGGGAGCGGAAGAGAATTAAATCAGTGTTGTTACTTGGAACCGACAAAGCCAAAGTAATTGGAGGTGGCCCTTATCTCGATGAGTGGTGCCCAAAATCACTATGGTTATCCCTTATCCTACCAACTGGGGTGGATAAATCCGATTCTTACAAAATGTCTAGAATTCGGGGAAGAAATTTATTTCTTATTCTTCATCGAGTCTCTCGTCTCGTGAGGGCGGCACATCGAGTTTCAGAGGAGAAGTGAAGTAAGAAATGGCACCAGTGCTTGAGAGTTTTGGTTGATAAACCGAGAGAGAGAAATGGAGGCAGAGACGGTCAGATTTGGAGGTACTTTACCATGAGATCGAGAACAGAACTACTCAAAGGATGTTTCTCGAGTCGATCGAGATGGGCTTTGAAAGTTAGGTTGTAAATCGAGATTTGGAAGTTTGTTGTGGCTCATAGTAGGCGAGATAATGTTAACATCGACCTCGAAGCAAAGTAGATGATGCTGCAAATTTGGGTTGAAATTCCGATGGATCCGAGGAAGATAATGGTTCCATTGAAACAGGGATGAATTGAGTTAGGGATCGTGCAATTTTCTTATTATGAAGAGGGAATAACAACTATGGTTGCTTCTGTTGAACAGGGAGATGGTGAATCTGAGATTAGAATTTGGGGTTTCTCGAGAAAAGCAAAGAAGATGGATTTGAATATGCCAAAGAGATGGAAGTGTTGGTAGTACTCAGGGAGGAATGGTTCAATGTTGTAATAGGTATTGAGAGATTCGGTCGTGGAAGTGGCAATCGATGAGGTCATGAGTTAAGGAAGATGTGAATGTTGACAGGTTAGAGCTATGGCCGAGGATTGAGCTTGAATTTGAGATGGAAGTTTGAATTACAAAGCGCGAGTGAAATGGACACACCAGTACTTGGTAACTCTGGTGAGAGACGGATTAGCAATGTGGCATTGAGGATGTTATGGAGAGATGACTTATGGTGTTGTTGGTGGATGTGGTGGAGCTTGTTGGTGGCTCGGGAAGAAGGCCGGAGCTGAGAGTTGTTGCTTGAATGGGTTGTGCGGTTACGGTGAAGAATGGCTAAGGTTTTGTCTTTAGTCTTGTTGCCTTGATGGAACTGTGTATTGCGGTGAGTCAGGCAAGACTTGACAAGAGTCTGTTGGTAACTTGTGGAGCCGGAAAGGGTACCCGGTGGACTGATTCTCGAGCCGAGCTAAAGAGAGCTGGCTTGTGAACTTGAACTGAGATTGAAGTGGCCTGAGTTGTGTTGAGATAATGGAGCAGCTGGGATGTGATTTGCAGGTCAGCTCAAGTAAGCTGCAACACAGGAGGTGAACTGGATTGAGGCAGAACTGCATCGATATTGAAGTTACAGGGGATGTTGCCATTGTGACTTGGTAGAACCAGGCGTGGAGAGGCAAGTAAAATGGAGCAATGATTGCCTGAGAGTGTGCTTACAATGAATGGAATTGCAGGTGGTGAGACTGATCTCATTGAAGCTGCAGGTGAGGACTTGTGGAGTCGCGGGTGTGTAGTGAGTCGGTGATTGTGATGGTTTAATGTCTTGCCAGGGAGTGAGATGTTTTGCAAAGGCAAGGGAAAAGGGCAAAGGCTCAGGGCATTGCAGGTTGCAGAAACTGAGCAGATGTGGACTGAGCTGGAGCTGAGATGGTGGTCGAGTTTGAAGGCTGAGTTATGATGAAAAGCTGGAAGTGGTGGTGTTGGCTAAATGGTTGATTTAATGTTCTGTGAGTGTGTAGTTGAGTAGCCATAATGGCTGGCCAGGGGATGGTGAAGCACTATGATTGTGCTGCAGAAGCAAATGGCCTGTGCAAGACTGGCCTGATGAGTCAGCCCAGTTAGCTCATCAGCACAGCTGACTCAGGTCTGACACAGGGACCTGACTGGGTCTGACTCACACCCTGACTTCCCAACTCGGTTTGACCCGATCCAACCCGTTTTGACCCGGCCGTTTTGACCCGTTGACCCGGTGACCGGGCGGACTTTGCCGGTCACCGGAGCCGATTTCCGGGCACTTTTCCGGTCGATTTCCGGCCACAATCCCAGTTTTCCGGCGACGATTTTTGGGTCATATTTTCTACATGGGTTTCTCACTTCCGTGGGCTTGGTGGACTTGCATCTAATGGACCTTGAAGACAAAACCTAATTTTGGAAGGAGAGAAAGGCTATAAAAAGAGGAATTCTACAACTTTTGGAAATCATCACATCTCATATCTTTTCCTTGGAACTTTGCGGAGCCGTTTTGGGTTACACAACTAGGGTTTGCTTTTGTTCATCTTCTTCTTTATTCCTTTGATATTTTTGTGATGAACTCCATAGCTATGAGTAGCTAAATTCTCTTTTATTGGTTAAGGATGTAGTCCGATTTCTAAAACTTGTGTCTTGCTTTATGTATTAGTTTTCTCTCTTGTTTATCGTTCAATTCTCTCATGGTTTCTATGATCACATGATTGAAGTATTGTGATAGGATTATGGTGTTTGATTAGTTAAGTGGCCAATTAATTGAACTTGCATCTTAGTCCATAGCTATTTTAGGGTTTTTCATCAAGCGATAACCTTGAATACGAGTAGCATGATATGTTTACGGTTTGTAGTGATACACTCTCGTAATCATATGTAGAGTTTGACCATTGTCCGAATTGTTTTGCGCAACGCATGACAATTGCATTGATTAGCCTATTTCGAAACTTAATGCACCTAGGAATTGAACTTGATTAGCGCAAGGCGTTAGGTTATTCTTTAGGTAGAATTCACATACGCAATGTCTAATGTGTGTGTTGATGAACTTGAGAAATTAATAGATTATCTTGCTTTCTTGATTCTCTAGGCTTTTGATAACACAAGAGATTAAATCGTAATTCTATTCATATATGCAAACACATGTCTAAGATTGAAGATGAATTCCTTGACCAATATCTCTCTCCATTGATTATTCTCTACAATTTATTTTGCTTTTAATTACTTTTATTTGCTTAGATACAACAAACATACACCGGGGAACTTTAGAAACTGAAAGTTTATAACAACCAACGCCTCTCTGTGGATACGAACTCTTTCTTATCGCTTACTATATTTATATTTAGTGGATCGAGAAAGTGAAATTATATTTGTCGGATTGACAACCGATCAAATTTTGGCGCCGTTGCCGGGGAGGCACACGGCTAGTTATTGAGTTTTTAGTTTCTTTTTACAATTTCTGCTTTCATCTTTGCTTTTAGTTCTTTGTCTTGTTTCTCACTTGTTTGTGAGAATTGTTTTCAGTGCCTAATCCTCGGCTTCTAAAGATTGGAATTATCCAAGGTGGATAGCTACTAGAAAAGGCACAATACTCCAACCAAGGCGAAACACAACGGACGAGCACGAGTTGGAAGCGGGAGAAGAAATTTTCCAACAACAAGTTGAATTAACAATGGGTGATGCAAATCGTACACTCAAGGACTTGGCTTCTCACAAGCTTGATACACAACGGGGTTGTATTCAAACAAACTCTACTTTTGAGATCAAGCCGGGGTTGCTTAGAGAATTACCAAAGTTCCATGGCATGGTGAATGAAGATCCAAACAAACATCTTATGGACTTCCACACCATTGTCACGGCGATGCTTCCAGCGGATGTTGAGGCGGATGGTGCAATGTTGAAAGTTTTCCGTTTCTCTTTAATGGACAAATGTGCTAAGGA
Organism: Papaver armeniacum; assembly: GCA_023531295.1. NCBI lineage: Eukaryota > Viridiplantae > Streptophyta > Magnoliopsida > Ranunculales > Papaveraceae > Papaver > Papaver armeniacum. The sequence goes on along the minus strand of JAJJWW010002342.1, from coordinate 26,946 downwards.
TTGGTTGTACTATTTACCTCCCTAAGTGTCACAACATGGAATGGGTCAAGAAACTCTTTTTGGAGAGGTATTTTCCGCATCAAAGGCTACTCAAATTCGCAAGAGATTTGTGGAATGAAGCAAAATGTGGGAGAATCTTTATATGAATGTTGGGAACGATACAAGAGATTGGTTGGAAGCTGTCCTCACCACCAATTCAGTGACGCGATGATTATCCAATACTTCTATGAAGGGCTCCAATCAAGTGATAGGAATCTTCTTGACGCCGCGGGTGGTGGTGCACTAGTGAACAAGACGGTGGCTCAAGCTAGAGAGTTGATTGAGAACATGGCAGCGAATTCACAACAATTCTTAAGTCGTGGTTCTGATGTGATTCTAAGAAGGGTGAGTGAAGTAAGCGAGGTGGAGGAACTTCGTCAACAAATGGGTAACATGAACGCAATGCTTCAACAAGTTGCATCCGCGGTTATACCAACTTCTTCTCAATCTTATGAAGACGAGCAAGCTAATGCGATCTTTCCAAATCAACCAAGACGGTATGATCCCTACTCCAATACTTACAATCCGGGATGGAGAGATCACCCCAATTTTAGCTATGCCAACAAGCAAGGTGCCGTTCAACAACCTACTTTCAACCGTCCTAGTGGATTTCAACCACAACAACAACAATTTCAAAGAACCTCAAGCACAACAATCAATGCAAAATCAAGGCGCCGATATTGATGCAAAGCTTCAAACTTTTATGCAAGGTATTTCGCCATGTTCAAGGAGAGCCAACAAGAAACTAAGAGTGCTATCAAGGATTTGCAGACTCAAGTAGGCTCCATGGCAGTTGATATCAATAATTTGAAGGCACAAAATAGGGGAGACTTCCTTCTCAACCTATCAACCCAAAGGAGGGTGTTAATGCAATTACTTTGAGAAGCGGTACACAACTTGTGCAACCCGAAGTTGCTTGATTCTGGCAAGGTGGAGACACCCAAGGAACTGTTTTTGGAGGAGAAAACCGAGGATTCTCCCAAACTTCTGAGGTACCTATTCCTAACTCTAAAACTCCTGGTTTCTACTTATGTTCCTCCTCTACCTTTTCTCGCAGATTTGCAAGTTCTAAGAAGGCGGAACTAGAAAAGGAGATTTTAGACGTTCTAAAGAAGATCCATGTGAACATACCACTCATAGATGCAATCAAGCAAGTTCCAAAGTATGCAAAGGTGTTGAAGGACTTGTGTACCAATAAGCAAAGGCTCAAAGGTAATGAAGTGCTTAGTGTGGGGGAGAATGCTTCGGCAATCTTACAACACAAACTCCCACTTAAGTGCAAGGACCCGGGTAGCTTTGACATTCCCCGTCACAATTGGTAACACTAAATTTAATAAAGCTATGTTGGACTTAGGTGCTTCCGTTAATGTCATGCCTGCGTCTATGTACAATTCACTTGATCTTGGTCCTCTTAAAAAGGCTGGAATTGTGTTGCAATTAGCCGATCGTTTAATGTCTACCCAATGGGTATTGTTGAGGATGTTCTTGTGCAGGTTAATCAACTTGTATTTCCAGCGGACTTTTGCGTGTTAGAGATGGATGAAGGTTCACCGGACTCGTCTCTTCCATTGCTACTGGCGTCCCTTCATGAAAACGGCGAAAACCATAATTGATGTGGACAAGGAACGCTAACTATGGAGTTTGATGGAGAAATAATACGTTTCAACATTTTCGAGACGATGAGATATCCTAGCGATGTTCACTCTTGTTTCTCCATTGATATGATGGACACATTGGCGCAACAAATGTTTGAGTTGAATGGTGGTGATACTTTGGAAACCGTGCTCACTACTCCTATTGACAACGGTTATGCGTATAGTGATGAGATGAAAGAAACCATTGGTTCTCTTAACTCATTACCTAAAAATCAGAACTAAGAATGTTTCATATGCGTCTTTACCTTGCAATAATGAAAAACTTGTGCCATCTATTGTTAAATCTCCAAGTTTAGAATTGAAACCTCTTCCAAGTCACTTAAAGTACTTGTACTTGGGTGACAAACGAAGATTTACCCGTGATTGTTTCTAACGAGCTTAATGAATTACAGAGCAAAAACTTCTAAGGGTGCTAAGGAAGTACAAGACGGCCATAGGATGGACATTCGCCGATATCAAGGGTATTAGCCCTGCCGCTTGTATGCATAAGATTCGTGTGGAGGATGATTCAAAGCCTAAAAGGGAAGCGCAACGTCGCTTGAATCCTCCCATGACGGAAGTTGTGAAAAGGAGATACTCAAGCTTTTGGACGTGGTGTTATCTACCCCATATCCGATAGCAAGTGGTAAGCCCTTACAAGTGGTACCAAAGAAATCGGGAGTAACGGTGGTGGAGAATGATAAGAATGAACTTGTCCCAACTCGTGTGCAAACCGGTTGGAGGGTTTGTATTGATTATAGAAAATTGAATGCCACCACTAGAAAAGATCACTTTCCTTACCTTTATTGATCAAATGCTTGAACGTTTAGCTGGACACTCATACTATTGCTTTCTTGATGGCTATTCAGTTATAATCGATTGTGATAGCACCGGAGGACCAAGAGAAAACCACTTTCACTTGTCCTTTCGGTACTTTTTGCTTATAGACGGATGCCTTTGGCTTATGCAATGCTCCTTACTTTTCAAAGGTGTATGGTAAGTATCTTCTCTAATATGTTGAAAACATAATCGAAGTGTTCATGGATGACTTTAGTGTCTTTGGTGATTCTTTTGACCTTGCTTGAACAATTTGTCTCTAATCCTTGAACGATGTGTTGAAACAAATCTTGTGCTAAATTGGGAGAAGTGCCATTTCATGGTAACTCATGGCATAGTTTTAGGCCATATAATATCTTCTAAAGGTTTGAAGTCGATAAATCTAAGATAGACCTTATTCAGTGCCTAACCCTCCCACTACGCGAGGGAGATTCGCTCTTTCTTGGTCATGTGGTTTTTATCGTAGGTTCATCAAGGACTTTTCCAAGATAGCATCACCACTTTGTACCCTATTGCAAAAAAGATGTGGTTTTTAACTTTGATGAGAAGTGTGTGAGGCATTCAATCGCTTGAAAGAACTTTTTGATTTCAGCCCTATCATTAAACCACCGGATTGAGTAAGCCGTTTGAACTCATGTGTGATGCTAGTGACTATGCTATTGGTGCGGTGCTTGGGCAGCGGTGGAAGCTTCCTCATGCCATTTATTATGCTTCTAGAACGTTAAATGAGGCTCAACAAAACTACACAACCACTGAAAAAGAGTTATTAGCCATTGTTTTTGCTTTAGAAAAGTTTCGCTTTATCTAATCGGTACAAAAGTTGTTGTCTTTTCCGATCATGCAAAAGACTTAGATACTTGCTTACAAAGAAAGAGGCGAAACCGAGGCTCATACGATGGATATTACTCTTGCAAGAGTTTGATATTGAAATCAAAGACAAGAAAGGAATTGAGAATACCGTCGGATCATTTGAGCCGACTTGCTGTGGACAAGGAGACTATCCCGTTGCGTGAGAGTTTCCCGACGAGCAACTATTCTCCATTGCCTTTGGAGAACCATGGTACGATATTGTTAATTACTTAGTGTCTAAACAAATCCCTAAGAACTTGTCTCGTGCTGAGAGGGACAAACTTAAGAAGATAGCAAACCAATACATATGGGATGATCCATACTTATGGAAACATCAGTGACCAAGTAATACGTAGGTGTGTTCCCGAAATTGAATTTAACTCTATCTTGTCTTTTTGCCACTCATATGCTTGTGGAGGACATTTTGGGAGTAAAAGAACCGCTCTCAAGGTATTAGAATGTGGTTTCTTTTGGCCAACTTTGTTTAAGGATGCACACGCCTTTGTATCACATGTGATAGGTGTCAAAGAACCGCAATCTAGGTGCTCAAATCAAATGCCGCAAACTATTATACAATTTGTGGAAGTCTTTGATGTATGGGGAATTGATTTTATGGGGCCTTTTGTCAATTCTAATGGGAATTATTATATTTTGCTTGCTGTGGATTATGTCTTAAATGGGTGGAAGCTAAGGCCGCCCCAACTAATGATTCTAAAGTTGTTTGATTTTGGCAAGCTAATATATTTGCTAGGTTTGGAATTCCAAGGGCTATAATTAGCGATGGAGGCTCACACTTCAAAAAAATGTGTTCTTGCAAAGCTTGCTAAGGAAGTACAATGTGTCGATAGATTGCAACTCCTACCATCCGCAAACAAATGGACAAGCCAAGTTTCCAACCGAGGGTGAAATCAATTCTTGAAAAGACGGTGAATCCAACAAGGAAAGATTGGAGCATGCGACTCAACGATGCTTGTGGGGATAGAACCGCATATAAAACACCTATTGGGATGTCTCCTTTAGGCTTGTTTATGGTAAACCTTGTCACTTACCCGTGAAATTGAGCATAAGGCGTTTTGGGCTATACAATGCAACATGGAGTTGATGGTCTGGGAAAGCAAAGGAAGTTACAACTTCAAGAGTTGGAGGAGATTCGCAATGATGCATTTGAAAGCTCACGATTTACAAGGAAAAGACGAAAGCTTTTCATGATAATATGATTTCTAATAAACAATTTTGCATAGGGCAGAAAGTGCTTTTGTTTAATTCTCGCTTGCAATTATTTCCGGGTAAATTGAGGTCACGTTGGATCGGACCTTTTATTGTGACTAATGTGTTTCTCATGGTGCAAGTGGAAATTCGTAGTTTAGCTACGTGTAATGAACTTAAAGTGAACGGGCACCGGTTGAAACCATATTATGAGAACTTCACTCCAAGTGGTGGAAGGAGTTAACTTTGTGGATGTGCTCCTCCGGAGGAGTCATAGAAAGCAAGGAGATAGCTCGAGTGGTCGACACTTTAAACCAAGCGCTAATTGGGAGGCAACCCAAATGATGAGTATTTCTTATCTTGTATTTATTTCTTTTCTTGTTTTGTTTTACTTTGCTTTTGCTTTATTTCTTGCTAGATTTCCCACCTTGACTTACTTTGATGATTCAATTTACATTGAGGACAATGTAAGGTTTAAGTGTGGGGAGCATTTATATGTTCTAGTTTGTTTTATAAAAAAAAAAAAAAAAAAAATCATTTAAAATAGAAAAAAAAATTTTGTGCTTTTGAACTCCGAAATCTAGAACTTGTGCCTTTAGGATGACACCATTAGTGGATGAAACCATTTTGAATGCAAGAGTTGAGGAACCAATTAACTAAACTGACGAACATAGCTCGAAATCACAAATTAACATGATAGTTGTTACCATATCTCGGAATATCACCATATCACATTCTATTTTTATTTTTCCATATTTATCTATTGTTAACAAGTGCTTGGTGGGTCACTAAAAATCGACTTGTTATTACTGCTAGGATGAAATAGAGTGGTTGAGTTACTAGAAAAAGAAAAAAAAAAAAAGGAAGAAAAAAAAAAAAAAAAAAAAAAAAAAAAAAAAAAAAATGAAAAATATTTGAAAAGAAAAAGAGACCGATCATTAGACCAAAACGGAATAAAAAAGACACTTGGGAATAGCAAATGTGTGTGAAATGAGTCCCTGTCTCCGTCGCCAAACAAGCATGGAATGCAGATCCAAGGCAACTATCATGTACTTGCTGACAAGAAGCATGCGCTGGATCCAAAAGATCTAATCATGCCGTCTAAAAAAAATTGGGATCCATTGGTCCAATCAAAAAAAAAAAAAAAAAAAAAAATAAAATATATATATTATTGTGTTGAATAAAGTCACTTTTGGTTCCCTTTGTATATGCCAATTGATTTGATGTAGCATTCAAAGACTAAGTAGCTCAATCCAATAGGATTAGGTTCATCTTAGCAAGGACCTTCTGATGTATGATATGGGAAACATCGAACACTTGAGAATATCCGCCAACATCTACATCTTTATCCATCTTCTTATCTTTCATTGTGATTGTGGTTTGTTAGTTTCGAGTATTGTGGCTTGTTCAACTATCTAATTAGAGTTTATTTACTAATAATTGAATTGAATTTGCAAGGTACCTCCTCCTCCCGTAGTCAATTTGGATTCATTCATTGATTTGTCACGAATAGTATCGGGTTTGAAATATGTTTTGTAGGTATATCTCTAGTAAACCTTCACGAGACTATAACTCGTCCACTAGGGACACTTAGTGGTTTAAAGGCTTGTTATTTATGCTAAAATTAACCGTAGCCTCGACGAATAGGAGTTGTTGTATTTTATTGTTTTGTTTGATTTGCTCGAGGACAAGCAAAGTCACAAGTGTGGGGGAACTGGACAGGTGTAGAATACACCGTATTTACTATATAGAGTTTATGCTTTCTTTGCTATTTTTCGTGAATTATGTACTTTAAGCGTGCTTTTGAGTTTTATAGGTGCAATGGAGCCGCACTGAGGAAAAGAAGAAGAAATTATCCAAATTGAGCAAAAGGGCGAAATTGTCATCTCCACGGAGTGAGCTATACGTGGGAGCAGGGTGAACGCGAGCGAGGGAGCGGAAGAGAATTAAATTTGTCGGTTACTTGAACCGACAGGCCAAAGTAATCGGAGGTGGCCCTTATCTCGATGAGTGGTGCCCAAAAATCACTATGGTTATCCCTTATCCTACTGAATTGGGTGGATAAATCCGTATTCTTACAAAATGTCTAGAATTCCAGAGAAGAAATTTATTTCTTCTTCTTCATCGAGTCTCTGTCATGAGGCGGCACATCGAGTTTCGGAGGAGGCAGTGAAGTAAGAAATGGCACACGGTGCTTGAGAGTTTTGGTTGATAAACCGAGGAGAGAAATGGAGGCGGAGACTGGCTGATTTGGAGGTACTTTACCATGAGATCGAGAACAAGAACTACTCGGTGATGTTTCTCGAGTCGATCGAGATGGGCTTTGAAAGTTAGGTTGTAAATCGAGATTTGGAAGTTTGTCAGGCTCGTAGTAAAGCGAGAGATAATGTTAACATCGACCTCGAAGCAAAGTAGATGATGCTTTCAAATTTGGGTTGAAATTCGAGATGGATTCGAGAAGATAATGGTTCTCACAAACAGGATGAATTGAGTTGTGGATCGTGCAATTTTCTTATTATGAAGAGGGAATAACAACTATGGTTGCAGTTTCACAATGGTGAGACGTGCTAATCCTGAGATTAGAATTTGGGGTTTTCGAGAAAAGCAAAAAGAAGATGGATTTGAATATGCCAAAGAGATGGAAGTGGGTAGTACCCAGGAGGAATGGTTCAATGTCAGAATAGGTATCGAGAGATCAAATGTGGAAGTGGCACCGATGAGGGCTGCTGAAAGTTATTGAAGACGTGAATGTTGACAAAGCTGAGCTATGTCAAGGATCGAAAGCTTGAATTTGAGATGGAAGTTTGAATTACGTGCGCGAGTGAAATGGACACAAATGAAAGTACTGTAACTCTACACCGAGAGACTGACAAAGGTACCGTATCGAGGATGTTATGAGAGACGACTTATGGTGGTGCTGCCGTGGATGTGGTGGAGCTTGTTGGTGGCTCAGTGGAAGAAGGCCGGAGCCGAGAGTTGTTGCTTGAAACGGGTTGCAAGGGGGCCTGGCGAAGAATGGCTAAGGTTTTGGTCGTGTCATGTTTTGATGGAACTGTATCGCAGCCAGTCAGAGGGCAAGACTTAACAGTAGTCATTAAAAACTATGGAGCCGAAAGGGTACCCGTGGACTTATTTCGAGCCGAGCTAAAGCAGAGTCAAGCCAGAACTTGAACTCGAGATTGAAGTGGCTTAGCCGTCAGATAATGGAGCAGCTTCTGGATGTGACGGTGTGTCAGTCGCCAAGTAAGTCAAAAACATAAAGAGGTAACTCGGATTGAGGCAGAATCGGGTAATCGAGAAGTTGTGATGTCATGCATTGTGACTCAGTAACTGAACCAGTGGAGGCAAGTAAAATGGAGCAATGATTGCCGAGATAAGAAGCATAATGAATGGAATCGGGCAGGGCGAGATCGATGTCATGAAGCTAGGAGGACTTGTGAGTCGCTACCAGTAGTGAGCTGGTGATTGTGATGGTTTAATGTCTTGCCAGGGAGTGAGATGTTTTGCAAGGCAAGGCAAGGGAAAAGGGCATAAAGGCTCTGGCATCACAGTTAAACCGAAACTAGATGATGGACTGAGCCTTGAGCCGAGATGGTGGCTCTAGCTTGAAGGCTTGAAAGCATGATGAAAAGCCGGAAGTGGTGGTGTCAAGCAAATGGTCGATTTTAATGTTCTGGTGAGTGTGTAGCTGAGTAGCCATAATGGTCGGCAGGGATGTGAAGCACTATGATTAAAGTCATAGAAGCAAATGGCCTCGTGCAAGAAGACCTCTCGGATGAGTCGCCCAGCTTAGCCATCAAAGACAAACACTCAGTCTCGATTACTGTGGACCCGATCGGGTCTCGACGAAACCAAGCTTTTCCGCCAATTTGAATTTTGAAATGGAGAAGATGAAGTCCCCCATCCTTGCCTGCAGGGTGCAATATAAGTGCTTCCTTGGGGGGTGCCCCTTAGCAAATGGGTTACCCCTTATCCAAAGACGAGTCCGATATCAAATGTCCTCGGGGGTGTTCGTATGAACTTTTCGAAAACGATTTTTTCCAAAAATACCTAAAAATGCATAAAAACACAATATTAGTACAAAATCGAGTTCCACAATAATATGCAAGACAATTAGGACACAAAAAATGTGTCTATCAATTGAGTGGGACCGATGTGGCTTGGCCCGTCTTTGGAGTTAGCGAATCGGGACCGGTGCAACTTGGGCGATATTGGGAAGTTGGGCTCCCTTGTGGGCCCGTTCCTTATACACACGATTTTTGGTAAAGGGAAATCCTTCCCTATTTCAGAATCTTCACGCCCATATATATAACATCCCTTTCTCTCATCTTGCACCATATTCCTTCCATCCTTTCCTACTAGCAGCATAGTCACAAAGAAAGACCGGCTTCCAGGTATGTCTTCCAGTACTTCTCTTGTTTCCCTTTTCATGTAGGTGCAAACCCTAAGAGTAGGCGTTTTTCTTTATAATCCTTGCAATGATATTGCGCATATGATTTTTTGGCGTTCTTCTTGTAGAAAATATTGTATATATGCACCCAAGGGAAATACTGCACGTATGATTCGAACCCGTAGAAAATGCTCAAGTATATAGTTTTGAACCCGAAGAAGGATCTGCACGCACTTGAGCCCGTATAAAATCTGCGTATATAATTTTGAACCACTGAAGAAAATACTTGCATGTGCGTTTTGAACCCGTAGAGAATATTGTATATGAATCCCGAAGAAGAATCAGTATATGTGCTTCATATGACTTGAACCCATAGGAAATATTGCATATATGAATTTCGGACTGAGAAAATACCGCGTGCAGTTTGAACCCGTAGAAAAATGCTCCATATATAATTTTGAACCCGGAAGGATACCATAGACGCATTCGAGCTCGTAGAAAATCTGCGTATATAGTTTTGAACCCAAATAAGGATACTGAGACGCACTTGAGCCCGTATAAAATATCTTTGCGTATATAATTCGAACCACTGAAGAAAATACGTGTGCGTTTTGAACTCAGAGAGAATACACCCCCTTTTTTTTTTGTTTTCCAGGTTTTCCTTTTGTTGGTGCGGTTGTGTGTCAAGGAGATAATTTCGTCTTTCTCCGTTTGTTTTGTGCAGATATCTTGTTACCAAATTGTTATGAAGAAATCCGACAAGATGTTACTTGAACAAAATTTCTCTTCATCGAAGGATGTTCATAGTTCCAAACCAAACACGGATGATGAATTCTTTGCCAAACCCCTCGCCCACGCTCCCGGAAGAATCACCCGGGTTTCGTGCCAATTTTATTAACCGGTGGTGAAGATGAAAAAAAGACACGTTCGGTTCGCCCCGAGAGAACACCATACGGTTTCGTCTTCATAAAGGGGTATATTCTTCTTCCAACATTGATTTCGGGGATGTGTCAAAGCCCATTGCGTTCTTTTGATAGATGGGTTGAGTTCATGGTGAGTAAGGAGCACATAAATACCAACTTGACTCGGCGCAGATTATTGATGCTTGTCGGAGCTTCAATAAATCTCCGCATTAGGAAGGATATCCCCGGGCTTGGTTGCTTTCATCTCAGGATGGTGTTCGGACACCCATACGATCATATGTAGATGAGGTGAAATAACTTTCTCCTTGGAGAGTGTGGCTCTCTTGATGAATCTTTCGGTAACCGGGAATCTTAATATCCAATTGTCTGAAGGTGAGGAGAAGATGCGGGATGACCTTGCCGCTAAGTTGGGAGATTTCGCTCGAAAAGACTCCACTGCGAAGTCAAAGGATTAAATCCTAAAGAGGATGAAAGGTGCCTTTTACAGTGGTGGATATCTCAATGGTTTCAGGATGAGTGAAACCTAAACGAAAAAAGCAATGATCTTCACGTTGCATCATTTTTGCTCTCTCAGTTGTCTAGAGACATTTTGATGACCGGTTCGGCAAGAAGGAAATAAGACCGAGTTGCTAATGATTGTCAGAAGTTGGCAAAAGGTGAAGTTCTTCCCATTGGCAAGCTAGTCCTTGGTTCCTCGTATGTGCATCTGGATCACCTAGTTGCGAACATGCGAGTTTCGAATGGTTTCATGAAAGTGGATTCATATGTGCACGTTGCTTTTAAAGCTCAATTTATGGGAGCACTTTGAGAAGTCGCTCCAAAACCGTTGCCTTCGGTTCCGTGAGTTGGGGCGGCTCCCGAATTCTTCGATGGGTGAACAATCGTCCAAGAGTTGGCATGAGCTTGGTTAGTCTTCTCGATAAGTTGCATGAAATCAGTTTTCGCCCATAGGAGCCGCTCCATAGGTAGATGACTCAAATTGACACCTTTGCTTCTGCTCCGCTCATGTCTTTGTCTTCTGAAGACATCTTGAGTGTTGGTGAAAACTTGTTTATTCAAAGCTGCATGTCCGGTTATATGCCGTCTTTCTTCATGGGATCTTTCCGAATAGCTGCTTACAATATTGACCGTGCTGCTCGTCACATGGGTTTCTATCAAGGGGTTCCCCTTGCTTAATAGCCGGTGTCTCCTAAGGACTCATTACGTGCCGCCCTCAATGCCAGTGCTCTTGAGCCGGGTATCTGCCTTCCCTTCTTTCAAACGGGAAGAGTAACTTCGACGACTTTTGGCTATAATGAGTTTTGGTACGATGAGTTCATTATGATTCAAGATTTTGTAAATAACGTGGTGGAGAATGTCCATTGTAAACCTTCCCCAGCAGTTTTAAAGAAGTATCCAATGTTGATAGATCTCAAGCGAAAGTTGCCTGGCAACTCGGAAAGTCCCCAGGCAAAGGAACAGAGAAAGAAGAATCGTGATGGCGGGTTCCGGGCGGTTTCAAAAGATCCTCCCGCAACTCTCGTGTATTTCAGTTCTTTTAATAAACAGGTATGTGTCGCCTCCTTGTTGGTTTGTCTCAAAACACGTGAATTTCTGATGAAAACATGCGTCTTGTTTCTTCCAGGGCTTCGGTAGTGTTAATGCTTTCGCTGCCCTTGCATGTTGCCGAGGACGACAATTTCTTCGAAGAATTCCGGCGGCACTGAGCCTTCTCATAACGGTGATGAGTCAGAACAAAAAGAAAGTTCGACAAGTGAGAGTGATTCTTCTGACAGTACTGGTTCTTTTTGGGGAAGTGGTTCGGTGAGTTTCGCGCTTCTTTTTCTTTCTTCATCAGTTTCTTCGTTTGAAAAATGTTTAACTCAAGTTCGCAGGAGGAATCGGGCTCGAAGACGATTAGGGGTGGAGCCACACGAAACTTTGCCTTTGGCCGACACCACCGCCGGTGACTTGGAGATGGGAGTTAGCCAATTCTTTGGGCAATAGATGTGGTTCGGACGGTGGGTGATTCCCCGTTTGTTCTGTCCGTAGACATGGAAAAGGACCCTTTGCGAGTCGTGAGGCTAGTTGCAGGCGCCATTTTCGATCCCCCGTATTTGGTTCCTTATACAAGTCATGTGCTGGTTGGCGTTTTTCGTCTTTGATAAGTATGAGGCGTTGTACACCGTAATTTGGGAGAAGTATGGACATATGGCCACAACCAAGAAGATCACTAGTCGATTTGCGCTGGTTAAGTGTGTGGAAGAGGCTTTATCTTCCATAGAGGACATGCGTGAGGTGACTGGCCACACCGTTTCTGAAGACGTTATTTCCGACGGGGAGCACCATCGCGACGTGTGTGTATAAAAGGAGTTCAACGCTTCGTGGTTTGTCAAGGCCTTCTTGAGATCCGAAGTTGAAAGATCACGGCTCGAAAGCCTTTCTCAAGGAGATTGCTGTGGAGGTTGAACTCGAAAAGCTTTCCAAGATGTTGACTATGAAGAGAGCGACTCTTGAAGATGCAAAGTTGACTTTCTCCAAGAAGAGCAAACCTCTGTTGGATGATTTTCCTTGAACGTTTCTCTTTTAAACTTTCATTTAGGTTCTTCTTCTTCTTTTTTTTTGAAAAAAAAAGCGGATGTCCGGTTCAAAATTCGACTCTGTTTTGATAGACAATTGGTAGCTTTGAGGATATTAGATTATTTACGATGAATGGTTTTGATAATATAACTTGATTATGTTTTGTGAAAGGAATATTGCTTTTATGAAAGTGTGTGCTAGCAATAGGCACAAGACACAATAGTATGACGGTTTTACTAAGCACCTAAAAACAGATCGTATATCTTGCCCAGTCTAAATTTACTCACTTCATAGATTTTTTTTTTTTTGCGAACACGCCCCTCTCCATGTAAAAGGCGGCTTCTTTGGTAGCATCGCCAAAGAACTCCCCAATCGCTGTAGCATCTTGGTAAGTCCCAAGTTTTCTTGTGTAGTCTTTACTGACTGCAACCAAGTTGTCTGGTAGTTGAGTCGGATTGAGTCGCCTTCCCTACTATCTTGACATCCGGGTCAAGAACGAGATCGACAAATCGACAATGTAGCCGATAGATCAATCCTCCTGCTGTGGTCGCCAATTGTTTATGGGTAAAAATCGTTTCTGCCGATTTTGGTAAATTCGGTAGGTGAGTGAGAAACTGGTTTAAACCCTAAACAAATGTGCTTTACATGAGCACTTTCTAGATTCAAGAGATCAATCTGCATGTCCGGCCCTAAACCAAGAAATGGCCGTTCGGACTTGCTTCGGTCACAAAGTGGAGGAGAAGGGTTGATTTGGGGAGGGAAGCAAAGAAAGGTGTTGAGACCGAAATAGTGCTGGAGAGTAGTGTCTCGACTTGTATCGAAAGTGAAAGCTTGGAAGCTTGCAAGAGATGAAAGCTTTTGGAGAGCTTGCAAAGTTGCCTTTTCCGAGAGTGTTGTATTTTTCTCCTGACCGAGACTTGTGTCTGGTGGAAATAGGTAAGACCTATTTATACAAGTCGAGATTGAAACGTACCCTGGCCTCATGACGGAAGAGAGTAAATGGTGAAATAATGGGAGGAGGTGGTAACCGCATGGTGTTTATGGGTGAAAATATTTTGGGTTATTTTGTTTTTGGTACTTAAGTTTTGACCAACTTTGCTGTTTGGTCTAACATTTGTCCAGCTTGGTGTTTGGTACTTGGAAATCACGTTGACCCACGTTGACTCGGTTAACTTTTGACTTATGTTAAGTAATTATTAAAAATATTATATAAAATCTAATTAATATACCAGTTCAATGTTATATCCTTCCACTTTACAAATATTGACGAAAAATATGTCACCGTTCGTCTAATGATTTCTCTCACCGTCCGTCACCTCCACCAAAACCCATTGTACTCTGAAAAACAACCCAAATCTGCAGCACACTTTACACTTCTGTAAATTGATGCTCAAATTAAAACCCCCAAATCCCCAATCAAATCAAGTGTATCAACCTCATTACATCTGTATACCATTGATTTTTGTTGAGATTTCTAATTCAAAACTAACCCACAGCTCATAATCCTTCAACGATTCTCAGCAGTCGCTATATTCACCATTGAGCTATAAAAATCAATGGCAGTAAGCTAGGTTCTTTCCTATTGCTGTACGGATAGAAAATAAGAATTCAAAAATAACCAAAGCTTCATTAAATTTGTTAACACATCATCACTATCAACATCATCAGATCCCTTTCTTCAACTAATTTTTCACTTTAATTTCACCCAAAATCCATTTTGAACCCAAATAGCAATGTTTCTGCTCTTGTTTTCAATCCAAACCAAATTCTTACCCAAGTTCCTTCCCCATCATAACTATCGGTCACTGAACTTGGATTTGTAAAGAAACTGTTACTCGGGCATTTTCTCAAACGGTTCATAAGCGTCTTGCTAATCAAGCCGGAAACAACTCGTTGAGATTCTTTTCTTGCTTATTAGTTTCTTTCGCTAGAAACTTGGATTCACACACAACCATCTCTCCTAACCTTAACAGAATTCATCTATACCCATCAATTCAACCACAATCCTTAATCTCTTTGATTAGATCACCACCTTTATTTTTGGGTTTTCTCTTCTTACTTGTAATTGATAGGAGGAGAAGAAGGTTTGCTTTTGACAGAATCATCAATTGATTCAGTTTGGGTTTGATGGCTATAAGCTAGGGTTAGAAACGAATGTTGTATTTGGGGAGATGTAATTTTGGTAGATGCGATTTTGAGGAAACAATAAAAAGGGTTTTCTAGAGATTGACTTGATTTGGGGATCTTCTTCTTCAATTGGGGTTTTCAATTGGTTTTTTAGTTGAATCTGTTCATGGGGTTATGCTAAGAGAAAGAGGAATTGATTGGATTTGGGTGAGAATAGAAGATGGCTTGGCAAGGAAAAATAAACGGAGAAAGTGAGATAGCGTGACGGTGTTTCTCTGGTTAGAGAAAAAGAAAGTGATGGTGGTGCGGCGGTGAAGGGTTCGGGGAGGAAGAATTGGGATTTCTTTCTTTTGAAAGAATTAGGGTTAATGAATGAATAAGGGTGTAATAGTAAATTTATTTAATAATTCCATTTTATATAAATCTTTTAATAAATTGTTAACAGAAGTCAACATATAAGATGGTCAACCCGGGTCAACGTGATTTCCAAGTACCAAACACCAAGCTGGACAAATGTTAGACCAAACAGCAAAGTTGGTCAAAACTTGAGTACCAAAAACAAAATAACCCAAATATTTTCACCATTATTTCCTTATTTATTTGACCGCTTTATTCATATTCACACTTTCTTAATGTGAGCGTAGTCTACGCTGCATGCTGTGACCGCCAAACCAAGACCCTGGAAAGCATCCCCCAGTTTGTGTTGATGTCTCGAGTGTTGGTTGCACCTTGAGTGCAAGTTGCGCTGCTAGGGGCGCGTGTGGCATCTGCCAATGGCATGTGCGGAATGCCTTTATTGCGGGTTGCACCTCGAGCGCAAGTGGCAATGCCAGAGCTGCTAGTGGCGTGTGTGGCATGTTCCAATGGCATGTGTGGAATGCCTTGGTGGTAGGTTGCACGTTGAGTGTAAGTGGCAATGCCAGAGCTGCTAGTGGCGTGTGTGGCATGTGCCAATGGCATGTGCGGAATACCTTGGTGGTAGGTTGCACGGTTTGTAAGTTAGGCTACCAGCGTGGTTTTGGCATGTGCCAATGGCGCGTCTGGCCAAGTTGGCCTAGGTTGCACGGCTTGCAAGTAGGCTACCAGCGTGCATGTTTGGCATGTGTCAATGGCACGCACGGCCATTAGGGCCACGGCTAGGTAATGAAAGCTACTAGCGAGCGTGTTGGCATGTGCCGATGGCATGCTAGGCCATTAGGGTCGCGGCCTGGTAAGAAAAGCTACCAGCGATGCGTGTTGGCATGTGCCAATGGCATGCTCGGCCATTAGGGCCACGGCTTGGTAAGAAAAGCTACCAGCGAGCATGTTGGCATGTGCCAATGGCACGCTCGGCCATTAGGGCCACGGCTTGGTAAGAAAAGCTACCAGCGAGCGTGTTGGCATGTGCCAATGGTACGCTCGTCCATTAGGGCCACGACTTGGTAAGAAAAGCTACCAGCGAGCGTGTTGGCATGTGCTAATGGCACGCTCGGCCATTAGGGCCACGGCTTGGTAAGAAAAGCTACCAGCGAGCATGTTGGCATGTGCAAAAGGCATGTGTGGCCAATTTGGCCTAGGTTGCACGGATTGCAAGCCTAGGCGCGGGCGCTATTTTGGCATGGCGCGGCTAGGGCCAAGGTAAGGGTGTTTGGCTTGTCGTGGTGTGACCCGGCGTAAGCTGAGGCCAAGGCGAGTGCGTTCGGCATGGCGCGGCTAGCTTGGGCTAGGTGTGGGCGGCATAATTTGCCATTGGAGCGGAGGTGCGGCTAGCATGGTTGGCATGCTTTGGCGTTTTTGGTGTGACTAGCATATCTAGGGTCAAGGCAGAGTGCGTTTGGCATGGCGCGGCTAGCTTGGGCTAGGTGTGGATGACATGATTTGCCATTGGCACGGAGGTGCGGCTAGCATGGGTGGCATGCTTTGGCGCGTTTGTGTGACTAGCATAGCTAGGGCCAAGGAAGAGTGCGTTCGGCATGGCGCGGCTAGCTTGGGCTAGGTGTGGTTGGCATGATTTGCCATTGGCATGGAGGTGCGGCTAGCATGGTTGGCATGCTTTGGCGCGTTTGGTGTGACTAGCATAGCTAGGGCCAAGGCAGAGCGCGTTTGGCATGGCGCGACTAGCTTGGGCTAGGTGTGGCTTGCATGATTTTCCATTGGCACGGAGGTGCGGCTAGCATGGTTGGCATGCTTTGGCGCGTTTGGTATGACTAGCATAGCTAGGGCCAAGGCGAGAGTGCATTTGGTATGGCGCGGCTAGCTTGGGCTAGGTGTGGGCTGGCATGATTTGCCATTGGCACGGAGGTGCGGCTAGCATGGTTGGCATGTTTTGGCGCGTTTGGTGTGACTAGCATAGCTAGGGCCAAGGCAGAACGCGTTTGGCATGGCGCGACTAGCTTGGGCTAGGTGTGGCTGGCATGATTTGTCATTGGCACGGAGGTGCGGCTAGCATGGTTGGCATGCTTTGGCGCGTTTGGTGTGACTAGCATAGCTAGGGCCAAGGCGAGTGTGTTGGGCATGGCGCGGCTAGCTTGGGCTAGGTGTGGGCGCATGATTTGCCATTGGCACGAGGTGCCTTAGGGTTTGCTCATTGTAACCCTAATTTGAAAAATACCCCTATTAATTAATGACTACATGTATTAAATGTTCTAATAAATGTGTCACCTAGGTGACATTAGGTTATTTGGAATTTTACGATTTTACCCTTTGTTTAAAAACCACTATCAACAACCGTTATTTTTATTCTCTAAGTAATCCATGATCTTCTTTGCATCACCATAGAGGCTGATGGGGTTCAAGTTCTTGCTACTGGCCCATTTATTAATTGGAAGCTTAATTAATACGATCATAGTAGATAATGTATGAGTAAGAATTAAATCAACACACTGACGGACCTATAGCTGGGCTAAAGGGGTTTTAGCCCGGATAGCCTTCCCAATCCATAAGCCAAAAAAAAAAAAAATCTGTTCGACCAAGGCTTCTAGCCCGAGCCTTATAAGGAAATTTATCCTTCCTGGGTCCGTCCTTGAATCAACATCATGGTTATATGGGATAGGAGATAGCTACAGATAGATGAACGTTTCATTGGAAGAAAGATTTACGATAAACATGAATGTTCCGTTAGAAGAAAATGACCAACAGTACATGTTGAGAAATGAGAGAGACGAAGAATATGATAAGGTTCTGTTTCCAATTTGTTTCTCCAATTTCCTATATGTTATACATATTTTTAAATTTAAAAGTCACACACTAGACGACAACTATGGTTAGAAGTATAACCTATAATCATGGGAGGAGGTGGAGGTGCACAAAGTCGGACTCCATTTTCCTAGCACTAATGCTCTACTCCTTATAATAAACCAATATAAATAATTAAGAAAGCAAGTTCAAAAACATCCTATAAGATCGAGAATTGTAGCTAGTTGGAACCTAATAAATAGCGTGCATCTAAAAATGGCTGTAGAACCCGTTTCTAATCCGAAGGGTGTGGTCCAGTTGCAGCACACAGAGAAAAAGCTTGTTGTTTCAGAAAGAAAATTGGATAATCTCTGGGACAAGAACGTGGTTAATGCGGGTACAATAATAATAGTTGAACATATAGCTCTCTTAGTTTCTCCATTCTACTTTACTTGGAATGCATTTTGGGGTTCTTGCGTATTGCTATTTTTGACTCATTATATCGGGCTGAGTCTTTGTTACCACAGAAACCTTAGTCACAAGAGTTTTAAGCTCACAAAATCTCTTGAATATTTGTTTGCTTATTTTGGACTTCATGCTACACAGGTTAGTTGCATATCTCTTTTCTGTAACCCTGCTGCTCTTTGCGTTTGTTTATTGTTGTGTTGTTGAACTTGATTACCAGGGAGACCCGATATTATGGGTAAGCATTCATCGGCATCACCATCAGTTCCCGGATTCTGATAAAGACCCGCATAGTCCAATTGAAGGATTTTGGTTCAGCCAAATAACTTGGATGTTTCAACTTGCACATCTCAGAGAAAAGGTTTTATTCTCAATTAATCTGTTTATATTACTTTGTTGCTGCCTTGGGACGACCAATACATGTTTGTTTTTCCATTACAAGTATACCTTTTATGTCTTCCATCGTTAATCTCCTCAATCTCTTTGTTTTATTTCCATCTCTTTAAAAAGAACTAACAAATAAAAGCTCAATCTAACAAAAACTCGAATAGGTTTGCTAATGAAAGAAAATATTTACAAAGCCTGAAATTAATTACTAGCAGACTCGGCGATATCAAATTAACTCTAGTTCGTAACTTCGTATTACTGTGAAAAGTAGTCTTTTCCTTTGATCTTCAACTTTGTGCACCATAGGTTTAGAGGTGGTACAAAGTTGCACCCGTGAGATCAATGCCAAAACTAATAACGCCAATCAAAAACAGCATGACAAAACTAATTACAGTTTTTTTTTTTTTTTTTTTGGAAATGAAAACAAAGTATTTTTAATAGTTACTAGTTACCTTGAAGAAAGACAGATAGATGAAGATTCTTTGGAGAGCTTCTTATCATATATGTTCTGTACTTTGCAGGGTGGAAAACAAAACAATGTCGTGGATTTACAAAGCCAAGCATATTACAGGTTCCTTCGAAGAACATACCCGCTTCATATAGTTGGACTTGCACTTGTATTGTACATCGGAGGAGGCTTACCGCACCTTATTTGGGGAATGGTAAAAACATGAATTTACACTAGCAATAAGGTTTCTTTGATTTTGTTTATTTTTTTTACCTGGGATACATCTGAATTCGAACAAAATGTTTGTATGTTTTTTCATTTTTCTGTCGTGTGTTTTAAAATGTTTGGGGACAACTCTGTCTCAGATTTGTTGGCACATATATTTGACTTGATTTAAAGGATTTCTAATTATGTTTCCATGATATCTTTATCTATGTCAAGAGTCTTTGAAGAATTTTGGAATCAGGGAGTCTTTGAAGAGTTCTGAAATCAATCAATTTTTGCTATCAATAATCAAGCAGGTTGATAACTTTATTTTAATACTTTTATTAGGGTGTTAGAACAACAATTGGAAACCATGGTACATTCATTGTGGGTTCAGTGTGCCATAGATGGGGGGAAAAGCTATGGAATACTAAAGATTTATCCAAGAACAATTGGATGATAAGCTTATTAGGAAACGGAGAAGGTTGGCACAATAACCATCATGCCTTTGAGTTCTCGGCTCGGGTAGGGCTGGAATGGTGGCAAGTCGATGTTCCTTGGTACATCATAAAGCTACTCGAGTATCTTGGATTAGCGACAGATGTGAAAGTTCCTACGGAGATTCAGAAACTTAAAATGTCTTATAAAACTCATAATGATTTTCATCAAAGTGAAAAGGAGTGCTATATCCATTGATACCTTTGATAAGTGACTTGGGTTTTCTGCAGTCCAAGTACTATATGTTACTTTCACTCGTTAGTAACCTTACATGTAATGACTATACTAGCTGTGTTGATAGTGGTCTCTTTTGCTGTTTTCTAGGGTTATTTCAGCTGTGGACTCGTCTGTGTTTGTCCTCTCAGTTGTGGATGTTTCTTTTGGCCTTTTGCATTCCTTGTACTCTATTGCTTTATTGAACCAGTTTTCTGTTTTTCCCTTGTTCCTTCTCTTGTTGTCCATTTTTATTTTATCAGTAAAAAAATTTCCTTCAATAATAAATGCATTATGTAATAAGTAAAAATTAACAAGGAAATGAAAATTTTATAGTTAGTCATTTGGCCACTGGTGGCTGGCAGTTGTTCAAGTGTCGAATTTTGTATCCGTTTTGATTAGAATCTCCGGATATCCGCTAACTACTCGATGGAAATTTATAATTGACATCGATATCCGTTTCGACGAGATCGGGTAACATGCCATAACTATCCGAAATACTACATGGGAATTTTGATAAAGTGCCCCACTTTTGAATTACGCAAAAAAAAGTGCCCCCGTTTTTTCCAACATTTCAAAAGTGCCCCGTTTTTTTTTCCAAAAAACGGGTAACGGCTTGTTAGGGGTGTTAAGTGTCAGCTGGCACCTTACAAATGACATTTGTCCCCTCACGCGTGCATCTCACACGCACAGCAGTAACAAAGCTGGAAATACTGGAAATTCTTCGCACGTGCAACTCACACACACATCAGTAAAATAACGGCCAGAAAACACGTGGCATTATCCTGTGCACACAAAATGAACGACCATGATTAAGCTAACAAAAAAACGGCTATCTTCATCTTCTCCACCCTATAAAAACCAGAGAAGAACCCTAATTCATTCATATCAATCAAACCCTATTTTCTTTAAGTTACTCATCAAATTCAAAATTAGAAAACACAAACAAGTAATGGGTGGTGGTCAGAAAGAATCTCCAAGTAGTAGCAACAGCAAGAATAAGTGAAAAAAAGACATGATTGATTGTGCAATGTGTAAACAAGAAAATCATGACACACAAGTCTGTCCTTGGCTTTATTTTAGGTGCAAGCATATTCCATGTGTTGGTGTGAGAGCATTACTTAGATCTACAACAACTGAAAACTATGAAAAAATGTTCTTCAAGTGCACAATACCTACCTGCAGTTACTTTGAATGGTTTGAAGATGCTTTAGACCACTGTAAAGCCAAGGGCATTATGCTACCATCAACAAAAAGCTGTTGTGCTTGTGGAGACACTAGTCCGGAAAGAGTTATTAATCACGCTTTTTAATGACAGATTAATTGCGTGAATAAGATTTCACAAACAAATTCCGTCACATTACAAAATACTAGCGGGGCCCATCATTTAACATAAAAATACCGTCATTCTGAAACGTGATAATTTACTTGGTGTGTGATTTAATGATGAATCATTATACGACGGAATAAATCTGACAAATATTTTTAGTTTTTATACGCCAACCGCTATTCTTCTATTATATGCCCAGAAATTGATAGACACGTAATGCCATATGCCACAAGTCTCAAAAATGGTTAGCCACCAGCTTACGCCATAAATCCTTTCACCTAGTTTGGTCCGAGTCTACGAACCCCACACTTTAAAATGAAGTTGTCTTTGTTTTTTGTTTTTTTGTTGGCACTAGTGGAAAATGGACCACAGCTCATTCTTATATTGACCCTAACTCTCTAACAACCCTAACCTCTGTCATAGACCGGTCGCCGATCATTCATTCAACTATGATATTATGCATTTCTTCTCCTCTGTTCAAAGAATTAGGGTTTTTCTTTGTTCCCCTTTCTGAGATTAAGGGAAAATCTCTATTTCTTTTCCTTTGGATCTGATTATAGTTTTTCCAGATTATAATTGATTTGATGTTTGAAAACGAAGAATTTAGGCGGAGATTCTCAATTTTTGTATGTTTTTTTAGGGTTTCGTGAGTTCGATTTGGATTCTTTCTGTGGATTTATTATCGACATCAGGTATCGATTCCTACCCGTTTTTCGTTTTATATTATGAAAATGGTAACAGAAGCGGATGAATCCGATTCTTTTTTTTTTTTTTTTTTTTTTTAAGGAAAAGAAATATAATCTTGTTATCATCTTCATATGAGAATGGGTTTTGTTGTTTTGCAAAATGAAGTAAGCTTAATACCTAATCCATAGCTTTCCCTTCTTGGTCTTCCTGTTTTTCTTGTCTCTTCGATTGAAACCAAAAGGCAAAAGAAGAAACAATTGGTTTTCACTTGGATTGTGCTTGGCTTGGTATGAATCAGTAGTTGAGTCCTTAATTGTACGTTGATTTTGATTGTGCCTTGAATCAGTAGTTAAATCTTTAATTTGGTTATCTCTTATCACTGAATTTTAACTCAGTCTTTTTACAAGTGTGATAAAATTACCTACTGATTTCTTTTAAACTAGCCGTTACCTGTTCGGTAAAATGACCCAATGGGCAACGTCTTCGAAATCATAAATACAGTTTGAGTTCTTGGACAAAATTATCCTGGTTTCCTGTTTTAAAATCTTGAATTTTGATGTTGGTCAGTGGTGAATGATTTTCAACCAAAATGTCCCTTAATTATATTCTTAGCCTTTTTCCTTGTTAACATTTTGTACACAACTGACACTGCCTTTCGGACGTGTTTTTTTTTATAATTGCTTTGTTTTATAAAGGAAATGAAGCTTAATTGGTTACCTAGACCTTCATTTGATATACCCCTTTGTTTTGAATGCTGGTTGTGCTAAAGGATTATAGAAGTTCTCACTTGGGATTTAATTGTTGTTTGCTCTGTTTTATTCACATTTAAATTAGTAGATGACCAACTCTTAATCTCTTGTTTTATTGAATGTTAATAACAGATTGTTTGATGTCCAATTGGTTCTCATCTTTCTGTTCATTTGGTGCAAAGTTCACATATACTATTTTCTAACTAACTTCACAACATATTGTTGGATGAATTTTATGTTGGGGAACTTTGTTGTATGATTTCGTATCTTTAAAGTATTTCTTGTAAATTAGAAAAAAGAAAAAGAAGAGGCTTAGTTAAAGTTGTGTGGTTGATACTTGCCCTAACTTTTAATTTGAAATTCATGAGTTTGTGATGGTATATGAATGGGTTTGTAAGAGTTGCTAAGCTTATGACCTGGTGCAAGTGAACACAATACATGAAATCCAAAACACGCACATAAAACTGAATATACACCTGTCCCTATAGCTCTCCATCACCAACAGATATGTGGAAAAACTAGCAAGGAATCAAGTATTTAATACCAGCAATAGTGAAATAACCAAGATCTGTATTCATAATGACACTTGCTGAATCTGGCAAGAGTCTATATCACATGAAAATAACTTCACCAACACATTACCAGCAGACAAGATATTTCCCATGCTTTTGATGACTCTGTGTTCAGATCCATGTCTATTTTCTTGAAGTTATTTTGTAGATACTGCTCATGCTTTTGATGTGTATAGTCTGTAAATAGAAGGTCTCTTATTAACTGGGTTCAATGATATACTTTTTTTTTTTGTGATTACTTTTTAGTTACTTTTGCTTATTTAATAAGTTTGTTCTGGTATACAGATGACTGGAGGAAGTAATATCAATTCTCGTACTAGCACTCTATATTCGAGGGTAGTTGCTAAGAGAAGTATACCTGCTAGCGACCCACCATCACTCATCATGATGTCGACAAATTAAATTGAAGATGCGCGACTCCCAGGTACATATACATCTTGAAAATGCACATTGTTTATGATGATTAAGTAGTGCCATTCCTAGGTCTTGCTAGGATTCAATTCACTCCACTCCAATCTTCTTCAATAGCTCAATAAGTAGTTTCGATACATTTTAATTTGTGTTTCATCTGTAAATATTATGATATCAATCATTTTAGATATGACACATGCCGAATGTTTCAAGTATTGGTTTCTATGTAATTGGTTTACATCAAGAAGTATTTAAAAATAACTTGCAATCTTGTTTTACAGGATATTAGGATTCCCATACCTTCGTATAGCTATTGTTGTTATAAAGAACTTCAGAAAAAAAAAGCATCTTCAAGTGTTTATGTTGATTTTAAAAAGTGAAATCCACAAAGCGACGGTGATTAAGACGAGTTGAAACTATGGCAAGGGGATAGAGATGGAGTCCTTGGAGATGTTTTAGTAGGTGGCCAGAAACTTTGATAAATCATATAAGAGAGCTACCTAATCGGAATGGCAAGATTCGGTGATGATTATAGTAAATTAAATTCAGTTTTAATGTTGTTCTGGATGTAACTTTGGGTAATTACTGTAGGATGATTTGTTTTTTTTTTTTTGTATATGTGAGTTTGGGATGTAAATGTAAACTTGAATTCATATTTAATATAAAATTAAGGTTTAATAACTTTTGAATGAATCTGTTTTTTAGATTATTATTTTTTCCAGATCCTGATTCAGCTGAATTAGAATCAAATTTCGTATTGCGAAAAAAATGACATATATTAACTATTATTATATGTTACACACAAAAACTGTGATACTTAATAACAGATTTTGTGCGTGATTTTAAATCACAAATTTTAGTCGTCATACTTAATAACGTTATCTATCCGTCATTTATAAAGAGTCACACCAAATAAATAACGGTCCGAATAACAGATGAAAACCGTGATAAATCATGTTTTATAACAGACTTCATGCGTCATTTATGACCCCTTTTGGACTAGTGCTAGGTTCGATATCTTCTATGGGTTCAGAAGTATCCTCCATGTCTCGAGTAGGAACAGAATGATCATCATTCTCATTAGCCTCTTCAGATTCTAGACTAGGTAATAATGAGTTCTCCATGGGTTGCATTTGAGAACTGTTCCTATTTAAGTTCTCAAATAATTCCACATCTACAGATTCTATAATCTCAAAGTGTCAGGATTAAAAATCTGTAGGTGATACTATTAAAGTATCCCACAAGCATTTATAAGCCATGTTTCCCAGGTTTTGGTCTTTTAGGATCGGGCTTTCGAACATATGCTAAACGACCCAGGACTAAGTCTTCTTCCAAGTTTGGTTTCCTCTTAAACCACAATTCATAAGGAGAAACATTCTTCTTTTCAAAGGAACTTCTATTCAAAATATAACATGCGAGACAACAACTTCACCCCTGAATTAAAATGAAGCTAAGAACTTATAAGCATGCGATTAACCATATCAATCAAGTTCTATTTTTCCTTTATTATCTCATTTGTTGAGGTGTATAAGGTGCGATAAATTGATGAATTAAACCATGCTCTTGACAAAGAATTTAAGTCTATTAGGAAAATATTCACCACGATCGAAACGTAAAATCTTAATTTTAGGTCCTAATTGTGTCTACCCCTTACGCTTTGTATATTTTGAATATATGTCAAAAACATCATCTTGATTTATCAATATGTATAAGCATATCTAGTACTATCCTCTATAAAAGTGACATAATACTTATTTCCACCACGAGTGGCGGAACCATACCAAATCACCCACATCACTTGTGTGCTAATTCAAGTAAGGAAGAATTTCGTACTACGAGACTTATGGGAAATTCTAGTTATCTTTGCTTGCACACATATTTCACATTTTGAAGCATGATCAAAATTGCAATGGCAAGTCAAAACCTAATCGTTTCATGTTTCTACAGAGAACCGTGATTCACATGACCAAACCCTGGCATGCCATGACAAGTGCGAGTCAACAATATAAGCGGAACCATTATTTTGTTATATTAAGCTTAATCATCCCATTACAAGCATATCCTTGATCCAACAAACACACCATTTTGGGCAATGCAAGCTTAATGCGGGCTGCATGGAGTCGTCTTGAGATCCGACCCAATTCATAACAAGGTCGCCGGTAGAACGAGGTTCTTTTACTGATGTCGAGGGACATGTAACACATTAGTAAGTATGCAGTCTTTCAAAGTGCACGAGAGTTCAACGATTGCCTTTCCCAATGACTAGCTTTGATGTATTTGGCGTTTTGCGGAGACAACTTCGTTCATCCTCCACTATACCGAGTTCGTATGTCTTGTAAAGATTTCTATCCCCTTCCGAGATATGGACGGTTACACCATTGTCGTACCACCATCACCCAGTTTCACCACTTGGCGGTGGCGGCTTGCACCACGATCTAAGTTTGTCATTGACCATATTTACCTCCTTTTTACGGTTACCAGTGTTGTTTCTTTTTGAGACGACGGAGTCACACGAGCAAAATGTAGGGTTTGTCACGAAGTAGCAATTGCCTTTGTGCCTCTGCTTTTGGGATGATACTTCTTAAGCGAGTATCATTCTTAGGTTTCAAGAATTCGGTGTCTTAGATTCTTCCTCGCTATTCACCTTAGAATGGTTTCGGACGTGAACTATCCTTAGTTCTCGTTCTGAGAGTGCTCTTCTATTCGAAGATGACGACATGTGCCTCTAAATCATAGTCGGTCTCGGCATGCTTAAGTTTCTTCTTATAACCATTCGAAGGGAAGACGAGAAATGCTTAGGCAACAAGCAATGGGGAATATCAATTCCAGCGTATGAATGATTAACAATGAGTAAAAGTTCAGCGACTTTTGGGCTGATTGACTTCTTGTCAAACTCTTAAAATCCATGAAGTTGCAAGTCAGAGAATTTCTTGTTGCTTACTTGAGAAATCTTGTATTTGTTGTGCGCGGTCTGTTCCTTTGCGTCGCGTACTCGTGTGCATTTATGAGGTTTCTGGGCATTCAAAATATGACCACGACACATGAAATCATCTTCCTTTGTGCTTCTTTCGTTTGGTAATCAAATCGAGTATCTTTGTCGATGGTTGAGTCACCATAATCCATCTTCCAAGTATGCTTTAATGATGATGTCTTCATGATCTCACCATGATAAATTTGTATCAAACGTTCCCGATCGGGTTAGGGTTTGGTTCATCACTTGCGGGGATTGTGCGGTAGCATTGAAGTTAGAAGATTCACCCTCCAT
>JAJJWW010002341.1:0-77721 GCA_023531295.1 Papaver armeniacum | reverse complement strand
CCTTCGTTGTTTAAAGACTCCCATAGTCATTGTGTTTCTTGTGAGCGTTGCAGAGAAGTTAGGAACCATTTCGTAGAAATATGATGCCTTTGAACCCTATTTTAGTGATTGAGGTCTTTGATGTGTGGGGCATTGATTTTATGGGTCCATTTCCTAATTCTTTTGGTTATCTTTACATACTTGTCGTCAGACTATGTGTCTAAGTGGGTTGAGAAGGTTCCGTATAAAACAAATGACTACGGTGGTCGTAGTCCAAATTTTGAAAGAGAACATACTTACACGTTTTGGTACACCGCGAGCTATAATTAGTGATGGAGGTTCACACTTTGTAATGTAATCGCTTGCTCTTTTAATGAAACAATATGGTATTACCCACAAAGTAGCAACTCCATATCACCCACAAACTAGTGGTCGTGTAGAGGTCTCCAATAGGGAAATTAAGCGTTATTTAGAGAAAACAGTTAATCCTAATAGGAAAGATCGGTCGCTTAGGCTTTCATCATGCCCTTATGGGCTTACCGTGACTCGTTTAAGACACCCATTGGAATGTCACCTTATCGTTTAGTGTTTGGCAAGGCATGTCACCTTCCCCTGTCGAGTTAGAACATAGAGCCTATTGGGCTATTAAGAACTTAAACTTTTCACTTGACAAGGCAGGAGCTCACGTAAAGCTCCAAATTTCAATGAGTTGGATGAGATTCAGAGAGATGCAATGAGTAAGTACTAAGGAGTATAAGAACAAAATGAAACTTGTGCATGATAAGAATATTTTACGAAAAGTCATTTTCTCCAAAAAGTTCTTTTGTATGACACTGTTGCATCTATTCCTCTGAAGTTGCGCTTCTCGGTGGACCGGTCCTTTTGTGGTCCGTCACCGTTTTTCCTCATGGCGCTATTGGAGATTGAGACACCCGATGGTAGTAGTTCTTCAAAGGTTAACGGTCAGCGATTGAAGCCCTTTTTAGAGCCTTTTCCTACGGGTGATGTTGAGGAGGTCCTCTGGAGGACCCGTCTACCTTGATTGACCATCGAGGCGATTTGTATGTTGTATATTATTTTTTGTAGGTTTTTGGTTATACTTCACCCAGTACTATCTTTCCGACTTCTCTCTTACTATTTCCTCATGTTACTTATATTTTTGAAAACTGTTCTTTAATTAGAAACATTGAGGAAAATGTTAGATTTAAGTTTGGGGGTGGGGTAGAAACTTTTGTTACCTTTTTTGTTACAATAAATAAACCGAGGAGCCTAGAAATTTATGCTTATTAAGGATGGCACTAACCAATCTAAGTGGATGGAAGCATTTTGGTTGTAGGAGTTGAGGAACCAATCCGATTAGATGGAAACATCTAAAGAGTCTATTCATAAAAGCACAGAGCTCAGGTGTTAGAAATAACATGATAGTTTCACCAATCTCGTTGAGTCCTTTTCACTTCTGTTTTTATTTTTATTTTGTTTCTAAACTATGTTTCTCTAAGTGATTAGATGGGGCTCACGATTCAAGTTGTTACCAATGCTAGGGTGAATTAGAGTGATTGAGATACCGAAAAAAAAAAAAAAAAAAAAAAAAAAAAAAAAAGTTGACCTGAGCTAGGATTATCGACCACCGGTTCCCTTGTACATGCCAACAGTGTTGATATTAGTCGACTAGTATCTCACCATTAGGATAGGTTCATTTTGGCGGAGGCCTTCTTACTTATATGGGAAACATCGATCACTTAGTAAACATCAAAACCATCTATGTTTTTCTATATCCATCTTCTTGATCTATCCATGTGATTAGTTTTGACTCAGAATGTATTGATGTCCATAGTGAGACCATCCGAGTAGAGCTGGACTTATATATGAATTTTAGTATGCTTGAGTGCAAACCTCGTGCACAAAGAATTGAATTTCGCATCGGGTACTTCCTCCCGTAGCAATAAGTATGCCAACCAAGGAGATTCTTTTAGTGCTTTCCAAGTTTTCCGTAGATAGCTGGGTCTGGAATATAAAGTTTTTGTGGGTACACCTCTGGTAAATTTTCTAGAATAAATTTACTCGAGGACTAGCAAATAATAGGTTTGGGGGTATTTGATAGACACATTTTTGTGTCTATTTGGTCTCGATTCTTTATATTGATAGTGCTCATTTTTGTACTTATAATGGTGTTTTATGCAGGTATTTTTGGCCAATAAACATTTTTTGGAAAAATCGCTCGAAAAGTTGCGCCGAGGACATCTACTATTCTAACCTCAATACGGATAAGGGTACCCAAATTACTAAGGCACCCTCAGACACCCAAGCAAACATAAAGGCACCCCTACTGGATAGGGGGCGCCTCATCTTCAACATTCAAAACAAAATTGGCGGGAAAATGGAGCAATGCGGTTGCATTTTTAAGTGGGATTTCTCGGCGAGTTTTTGCGATTGAATTGCCGTAACTTGTTGGCCGGACCTCGATATAGCCTAACAGGATGGTATGTGTGATCGATCAACCGGAGTTAGAATGGGATAAGTTTAAGAGGAAGTCACAAAGTGGATAAAACAGGAACTATTATCGAATTTTCTTGGTTCTAAACACGGTATTTACGTACGTATAAGGGGAAGAATGGTTGCTGCTCGATTCTACAATATCCTTGAGAGATTCTCGCACGTCGATCAACCCAGATATGCGACACGGAGAGAAGAGAAGCCGTGACTTGGCTTGAGGAGAAGAAACAATATCGGAGATATTCTTAGGGTTTTAATCGACCTATGGGATATAAAAGGAGTTGGGATAAGTCATAGAGGGGTTACTAAGTCATTGAGCAGTGCTTCGAGATAACTTTAGAACACCACGCGTAGCCAATGCATCGAGTTGCGGAAATTGTTTCACAAAGTGCGAACACGAAGAACAAAGGCCATCAGAAATGGGCCGCTTTTTGGAGTCTTAGATTCAAATACAATTCAATAAGTGCATAAGACCTTTTAATGTGAGTCCTTTGTAACTTTTCTTTGTAACGCCATTACTTGCAAGCCGATCTATTTTATTGTTTCTCATCCTTTTAATCAACTTTTTGAACCATAAAATAATATTTTGAGATCATGGTTAATATGAGGAGCTAAACACCATTGTCGAGGCGATAGAGGAAGCTATTTTTCCAACAAAAAGTGGTATATTCTATTTTATTTATTTATTTGCAATTATTATATGATTATTTGCCTTGATTGAAAATTGTTTGAATGATTTTTGTTAAGTTACAATTGTGATTTCTTTTTGATAGAGCATGCTTAGACTTAGGTTTTTGATGTTCTATGCTTCGGATTTACACTTATTATTTTGAGAATCTACTTGTTGCAATAGTTTAGAATCAACTTGAATGAGAAAATTGCATGAATATAAATATTGGATTAAATCACTTTGAACTTGGAAATAGTGGAATCTTAGCCTCAGTGTTTCTTTTAATATTAATAACATCTTTTTCAGAGTTTGCTATAATTTTTAGTGAGTTTTCTATTTTTGTTTTGAATTTGAGTCTAAAAAATCCTTCACAAGTCTGAGAGGAACGACATCTTTCTTACCATTTTCTACAACAACATAAAAATCACATCAGCCACCACCTAAATGTCGTTGGGTATACTTTTAAGTTTAGATTGAACAAACTTAAATCGTTAATTAATTTATTTCATTATATATATATATAACTAAAAACTATGATTTATATTGTTATATTCTCTTTTGTCCTGTAATCAGTTTTGTTTTATAACTAAAAAACTATGATTTATATGATCGGGTACCATAAATAGCAGGAGTACCATTTGGGTGATCCAAATGTCATGATCGTATTGTCATATATGATCTCGTATCATCTTCTAAATATTTGGTATATGTCCTTACCAATCATGCTAAAAGCAGCCAATTACATCTTTCACAATATAATATTCTCCGTGTTATAAAGACATATAACTAATACAGGGTCTTCCCTGGAAATTTTTTGCCCCAAGGTAGATCTAAAGAATGTTCCCCTTTATCTTAAAAGAACTATAGTCCTCGACCTATCTTTTAATTTTATTTTCGCATCAAAACTAAACATACTAATTAACATTCGATCATCAATGATCCATTGTCTATGAACATCGTAATCAAAAAGGAAAAACCATGTACATTTTCCAAATATTCACCTAAATGCCAAACGAATGTGTTGGAAGTTAAACCAAGATATTGGTGAAGTTGTTAGCAACTAGTGGAAATTGATGTTGTCTGAGTGAAGCAACTAGAAGAAGTTGACATGGCGTG
This sequence comes from Papaver armeniacum, assembly GCA_023531295.1. Lineage (NCBI taxonomy): Eukaryota > Viridiplantae > Streptophyta > Magnoliopsida > Ranunculales > Papaveraceae > Papaver > Papaver armeniacum. The sequence continues at coordinate 73,463 of JAJJWW010002341.1, read as the reverse complement.
TTTGGTTTGGACGTGAAGTAAACTTGTGAATCAAGGTGTTTTGGTTCTAGAGAGTTCTATAACAGTTCTATTTAGAGTTTGGTTTATGTTAGGAATGTGTGCTTTATTTAGAGTTTGTTTTTATTAGGAAAGTACTTTGAGTGATCGTCAAGTTTGTGAGACTATAAGTAGGCTGTTGAGCCATAAGAATTGTGCACCGAATTTGATTATCATTGTAGTCTTTTATTTGTTTGGCGTGTGCTCTCCTCTCTCTTGCTCGATCCTACAACATGCGAATAGTTTGTTCCCCTATACTGCTGTTTTCAAGTCATGAAATACTTGTAATATGTTGTTTATCTCAGAGAAGGAATTCCATGTGATTTTGAACTATAGATTCTTATCATAACAGGAAAGGGTGATATATGTCAACACGTAGGCACTGGAAATTGATTTTGAATTAACTAAACTGTACCAAAATGTAGCATCAAACAAAATCACTGGAAAATAAATTTCTAACTGAATTTATATTGCATTCCGGAAGTTTAAACAAATCACATATACACAACGGTACCTTATATTAACCTAAAACCTTAATAAGACATAGAGATCAAAGAGCTTAGCAATACTCACTGATGTCGAGTTTCAATAAGTAAGAAAATTAATTCTTATATATTTCAATCTTCATATTCGTCCCAATCCTTTTCAAAATGGCCTGGATAAATATGACAGAGCTCCCCTATTTTGTCGCTTTTTCTTTCAGCTTGGTGTCCCAAAGTGGAGCCTTCCCCGCTTCCCCTACAGAAACGACCCCGACTAATATTGTCCACTACTTTCACCGACACCCGCCACCATAAAACCATCCACTGGGCTATTTCTTCCACCCACCAATTTTACCACCCACAATTTATTCCACCACCACCACTGATGGTAATGGCTACTAATATAATTTTTATTAAAATTATCTATTAATGAAAATATGTATTTATATCAGATTAATTAAAAAAAATATTTATAATGAAGAATTAACAAATCATTCACTATAAGCATTTAGTTTATTTTTATTTTTTTCATAAAAGAGGCGAACCTCAAAATAGCCGATTTAGAAAAATCGGAACTGTTGAGCTTAGTGATATACTAATTAATGAAAAACTTATAATGTCTAAGTTGAACAAGCCATGGCCGAGTCTCTTATGACCCATTGCTTGTCTAGCAACAGTTTTGATTTCTCTCTTTTTCCGAAACTGGAGATTTTATGCAGACAAAATTATGTTGTGTTTTTGTTGTGTTTTTAGAACAAAGTAAGTTTGTGTTGTGTTTTTGTTGCATGAAGCCGTGAAAGCACGCTACTTGGAGGAAAAGGGGGAAGCATTCACATTTGATGAAAACTATCACTTCATGGTATCCAAAATTTCTGGAGTATGCCCTGAGTTCATGGTGGGTGAATCGGACTCGATTCTTCCACGAAGATTGATGGTTTTAGAAGTTTTTGTGTAGGTATTGTGGGTAGATATCTATGAGACTATAACTCACTTAGACTATAAATCGTCCACTAGGGGTCGCCTAGAGGTTCAAAGGCTTGATGCACGTGCTATGCATCCGTGATTCCAACGACAAGGAGTTAGATTTTATGCTTAAATCAATGTAGTAACAAATATAGCATGAATAAAGTAGATTACATCTTTCTATATTTTGTTTTCTCATTGGTATAACCAAAAGATCTAAGGTTGTAAATTACACAAAGATGCCTATAATCCATGGTCGCTTTGTTCTAAGATTACTTCAATGCCAACTATATATTAGCCGACAAGGTGAGAAATTAATAAGATGCCAACTAGTGAAGCATTTACAACACATCTCCTATATGTCAAAAATAATAATATCGGCATCGATATCTATTACAAGTATGCCGGCTACGTATAGTCGTTATCTTCCTAATTTGTCGACCATGCCGACTTTTCATACTTTCTAACACAAAGTATTGATGTTTTAATTTTGAGTACTTTAAATCACTCAATAGCTTTGTAATCCCCTTTTAGAAATATTTTGCTAGTGTGCTTTCGTTTCCATTGCAACAAAAAAATCTCAAAAAGAAAAAATTCCTCAAAAATCATAACCCATAATCCATGAATTCAATCTAAAAAAACCTAATTTCATAATTTTAATCATCAAGTTAACTAACTAAACTAGCTAATCTGGTCAATTTTCTAATGTTAATTAAGTATGTGTAGATTAGTCATTTTGAAAATAATTGGTTAAGGGGTATTGTGCTTAACTTCATAATAACCCGGAATTTATCTCATTAGGTATACCCCAATTAATCTGGATATATCCTGATTGGATCAAGATTTGGATGAGTGCAACATGATAATTTAGGAACTCTCCTATCAAAAAGAGCTTTTTTTATATATACATTGGTAAGATTTCGGGAGCGGAAATGATTGATGTACCAAGGTTTTCTCCCAGAAGAAATTCATCCCGTAAGACACACCAAAAGCCCACCCCATATATTTACCTGTGCCGGGCCTGTAATGGAGTATCGAACGAGAAAATCCCCTGTCTCGTAGCATCTCCCTGGGGAATCCTGCCAGTCTTTGTTGTTCTAGCAACAGCTTTGAATTTTGATTTCTCCCCATTGGTGCAAAAATAATCACGCCAACGATCTTCGAGATGCGAGAAGGTTGATCCAATCGCTAACGCCGATGAAGAATCCCAAAGAATTGATTAAAGGAGGTGGGGGTACTGCAAAACACTCCGATGCTAAAGTCACTGGAAGTTCTATGCAAGTGAATTGTGTAGAAAAATAGAATATCAATCTCTTAGATTAAGCCTCTATTTATAGGCAAAAACGGATGAAACCCTAGGGTCTTGTAGTTATCCTAATAACTACCCTCCTATGTACACACCCCTATAACCGACTAGATTCATGCTAAACCCTAGTTTAACATAATCCCCAAGATCTTAGATATCCTTTATCCAGAATAATAATAAATATTATTTAAGATAATTATCCTTTCCCAAATCAGATTAACCCTAAATAATATTTACTAATTATTCCATGGAACCCATTTGCCCAAAGATCTCTGGGCTTCTACAATAAGCCAAGCTTTGGGCTTTAACAACCAACCAACCCCGAGCTTCATCAATAAGCCAAGTGGTCCACGAACTACTTTGGGCTTCCCTAATAAGCCACAAGAGTTCCCAAACAAAATCCTCTGCTCATGATAAACCGGATGATAAACCGGGTTTCTTTCATAAACCTTTCGGATTCCTTAATAACCCGCCCCCCGTAGGTTTCTTTCATAAACCTTTCTGATTCCTTATTAACCCGACGGCTTCTATAATAAGCCGGATTCAAATTGCCCTTTTAAGCCTCATGCGAACGCACGAGTGCTATTTTGGATAGGGTACAAACATCGCCCTTTCTTAACCCTCGACCTGCTCAAGGTTTAAGAACTCCAGCAACCAATGCTTTACAAATGCATCGTATCCAATAAGAAGCAGCACCGCATGTCCCTTCGCAAGCTAAGTCGCATATGACCAAAGTCATCTCCAACTAATGAGAACACCGCTCCTCCAGCCCGGTTCTCTTACAATCCATTACCTTCTCGTAAGGTGTACATCTCAAAGCCCACTGTTTGACCGAGGATCCAAAACAATATCCTGGGACGATCGCGATACTTTTGAATGTTGATAGAACACCAGTCGTCTAATTCTCAACACGAAACCACAAGATATATGACTCGTTAACTCTACACCGTATATCTCCACTGGCTGAAATCCGATTCTCATTCATCCATGAGCTTGGTCAATTTGAAAACTACACGCCTACCCAGCCTTCCTAATATAAATAAGGTCGAATGACCCAATCAAAACTCGCCATTACATCAGCTTCTCTCGCAAGTTCGCTCCTCTGGGTAAGTGCGTTTTCCTTCTCTATCGACATATATATATATATATTTTTTTGTTTCTTTAAGATATAAACTCTAAGTATCGATCTTTCAAAGATCAGCCGAGCTTCTCATCCATTGCTCATGCGTGGTGTTTGAGTGTTTGTCTCATGCTTTGGATCTCTAATCGACCATCTCTTGAACCGTTTATCTCCAAGAATCTTCTTGTAGCTCCTCGTGAATCATCATCAAGATATCAACATCCTCAAAGATGACTTCTCCCAAGCAAATTCTCCAATCGCATGGAAGATACAACAACCGCCGGGCCCTTCATTCAAAAGAGTTAAAACTCTAAGGGATTGTCGCAAAAAGTGTGCTTCCAAACGACCCTCAGCTGTAAGGGATTGGCCTCTGAACTTCAATGCTGCCAAGACGAATGCAGCTCCTAAGGCTGAGGTCGGTGCTGATCCGATTGTTGCAGAGAACGAAGAACCACCCTATATGAACATTAGTGATGATGAGCCTAAGAGTATTAACTGCACTGTTGATCCTCAATCATCTCCTGAGTACAACCCCGCTTCTCCACCGATGAAAACTTCAGCTAATACTGCCTTCCATTTGAAGACGATGCGTTGACCCCCCTTTGTATAAGTCTTCACGCTTCCCGTAACTATTGGTGATTGCGCTATCCAAAATCCAACTCAAGCAGGCCATGGGTATCATGCTCACAGGCATGTTGCCCCGTGGACTAACACTTTTATGATCAGATGACTCGATATAGATCAAGTTCTTGATCACAAGCCACCAGCTTCATTTTTGCGGTGACGCATCTTATCATCTCGCTGATATTCATAACCTTAATTCAAACTTCGTACTTCCTTGCAATATGTAACCAACCTTTCTACGTGGTCTCTCGCTTGTTCTTAGGGCTGGTGAGCTTTATTACGACGAGCTAGAAAAGCAATGAGAAGTCTGGTGGCAAATGTTTTATCATCTTGAACGTGAAAACGAACAATTGAAGCGCCCGATCGACGTCCTCCGCAAGGGAAAATAAGGTCGACAACGCCATGAATCTAATGCGCAGTAACGCGATCGTACAACCGCAAAATCAAAGGTCTTGGAGAACACGCCTTCACCCATTTGAAAAATCCGATGACGATGCTGTCGACGAACCCTATGATCCTAAGAAAATTGAAGCATGTCCGTTGCATTAGAAATTTCCTTTTCCCTCTGCTTAGGCTAGTATAGGAGACTAGGCACTTTAGCCTAATACAACAATCTAGTAATCTTCATTAGCTTCATTTTTTTTCTGTAGATGTGCATCGATGACATCCCATGTCCCTTGCAAGGACCATGAGATCGACTCCATCTTACGGTTTTATTTCCTTTCAAGAGATGAGTGCCAACAAACATTTGATTACTCGGATGGGAAACTCATACCGCTAATAGTCTTTCTTTTCTCATACCTGCCATGCCACGAAATCCTTTCCACAAAGACAACTTGTCCGAAAGAAAACGCTCTTGGCAATACATCTCATCTCGTATGCTTGCAATGATTGGCTAGTGCAACGATCATTACTCGCATCGATACTTGAAACGTAACCTCTGGACAAAAACTCCCATCAGCAACAAAAGAGTTTATTAATGAAATGAAAGCTACATTAATAAAGAGAACAAATCTACGCTAATGAAAATACTTTTTAAGGTTGAATGAATTCCACTTTGGGCTCTTCCCTCCGCTCATGCTCCTTAACCAATACGCTCCACCACTAGCCGGTCTATCAATTAAGAAGGGGCCTTCCCAATTTTCCCCGAGCTTTCCACTACCACCGTCCAACGTTTTAGGCCTTGTTCTTCTCAAAACTTGTTCTCCAGAAGGAAGGTACGTCGCATCGTACCTTTTGTTGTATTGTTGCTTCATAGATTGGTCATCGCCAATCTTCTTGCAAATCCATCTCTAACTTCCTCCAAAAGTTCTTTGTCTCTTGAAAAATCTCAAAGTTCCGACTCCATTGTTCCGCTAACGCCTTGGTGGTTGGTACCAACAACTCAACCGTAATACCGCTCGTTCCGTACGCCAGAATGGCGAAACCCGTCGAGCGTCCGGGTGTAGTTCTCGATGCCCATAAGACTCCGGGCAAAAACTCCGTCCCATCTTCCTTTAGCTTTGTCCAAGGTCTTCTTCAAGTTATCCAAGATAACCCTATTTGTTGCTTCTACTGTCCGTTACTCATAGTATAGTACTTGTCGAAAAATTATGTTTGATATGTAAGCCGTCACACAATGACTTGATAGCCTCACAATCAAATTGTTTCCCATTATCGAAATGATCACCGCCTGTACTCCAAACCGACAAATAATATTTTCCCAAATGAATTCATGACATGAACCGCCTGCCCTCACCTGTGAGCCACAGCTTCTACCCATTTTGAGAAATAACTCGGCTGCCACCAACAAATACTTGACGCCCCCAAAGTGCCGTGGGGAATGGACCTACAATATCCAAACCCCATTTATCAAACGGCCACGGGCTCAAGACTGGTGTAACTCATTTGCTTGGTCTTTTCATTATAGGTCCATGCAACTGGCAAGACACGCACTTTTGGGCAAATTGCTTTGCATCATTTTGCATATAAGGCCAAAAATATCCTTGAGACAACAAACGATGCGCCAAGCTCCTTCCCCCTGAATGGTTTCCACAACAACCCTCATGCGCCTCCGCTAACAATTGCTTTCCCATCTCCCTAGTTATGCACCGAGGTAAGGCTCCATTGATATTGGCTTCTTGTACAGCTCTCCTTCGATAAGAGCGTACCTCCAAGCCGCTCTTCAATATCTTTCCCCCAGACTCTTATCGCGTGGAAGCTCCATTGCAGGTATCGCACATAAGGCTTCCTCCAATCCTCGAGTTGGTTGTCACTTCCCTCATCTATATCCATAGGATCACTTTGATCTTCAGATGAGAGGACATTAATCCCACTGCTGCAAGCCTTAAATGCACCGTTAATGGTGTTCAGAATGCTGGGAAACTCCTGGAAATCAACCACGATGTATCGTGTTGTCTCCGATTCAACGGCCGCGACACGTAAGCAAGGCGTCTCGCATGCCTATTCTCTGTTCTTGGCTTTTGTTTTATATCGAACAACTCAAACTCCTTTGCCAACTCATGTATGTACTTTAAATAACATGATAGCCTCTCATTCTTAGCTTTATACGCTCCACTGAAGTGATTAGCGACCAACCTTGAGTCTGTTATCAACTTAACCTTCCGCGCCCCCAAGCTAAGAGCCGTCTTTAAACCTGAAATTACTGCCTCGTATTCAGCCGGTTGTTTGAGGCCGTAAACCCCAGCCGGACAGCCTTTTCAATCAGAATCCTTCAGAGAAAACAGTACACACCCAACACCTGCCCCATCCGTGTTTGCGGATCCGTCGGTGTAGACTCGCCATGTTCCAAATTTCTCCTTCAAGAGTCATCTCCAGTCCGCATTACTTGCTCGCTCCTTTGCCGGATCCAAGACTTCTTGATAAAGTTTACGATCTCCCACGGAAGTGGAATTGGTTGTATAACGTTGTCATCAAGCAAGATCTCCTCGCCAAGCATGGACTCAAACTTGAATATCATCCACCGAAATCAGCCATCAATGACGCGATCGCGTGTCCCTTTCTACTGTTCTCTGGCTCATAGTCTATAGTATATGCACCAAGGTAAGTGGCCCACGTGGCAAGCCTACCGGAATCATCTGCTTCTTCCCAACACCTTTTTTAACGGGTATTCGATAGACTACCGTCATTCCCTCAAAATAAGGCTTCAAACGTCTTGCTTTGCATGTATGAGAGCTAATGCCATCTTTTCTATCTTCGAGTATCTTGTCTCAAAGATCCGTTAGGGACTTGCTAACGAAATAAACTCGGCCTCTCTCTCGGGCTCTTTAACAAATAAATCATATTGGACAAAGACAAACACCGGCCGCCAAGTAAATGTAGACCGTTTGGCGCTTTTTGGACTTGTTAGGACCGGCAAGTGAAGTCAAATCGCTTTAATGGCATCGAACGCCCGCTCACATTCCCGACTCCATCCAAACTTTTCGCCTTCTTCGTAATCGGAAAATACTCTACATTTGTCCGGCTTCACGAGATGAACCCGTTTAACGCTGCCAACCTTCCCGTAAGCCTCTCGTACCTCCTTTTGTTCCTTGGTGACTCGATTTCCAGTGTTGCCATAATCTCTCCGATTAGCTTCGATTCCTCCGTGTCATCATGTAACCAAGAAATTTACCAAGTGAGCCCCAAAGAGCACTTCGCAGGATTTAATTTCATCCCATATCGTCGTAACTGATCAAAGGTTCTTCTCAAGTCCATAAGGTGTGACTCCTTCTTCTTGGACTTGACTACCATATCATCAATATAGACCTCCATGGTATCACCGATCATATCTTTGAACATTTCATCCACCAAACGCCGATAAGTTGCTCCCGCATTTTTCAAACCGAACGGCATGACCAGTAACAATAAATCCCCTTGTCTCATTATGAACGCCGTATGTTCTTGATCTTCTTGAAATAGTGGAATTTGATTATAACCGCAAAACCGTCCATAAACGACAACAGTCAAAACCAAGCAGAGAGCATCCACCGGCTCCACAATCCGGGGTATCGGGTAAGGATCACTTGGGCATGCTTTATTTAAATTGGTAAAGTCAATACATACCCGAATTTTCCCGTTTTTCTTTGAAATCGCTACAATATTTGCCAACCACTTCGGATATTTAACAGTCTTATGATTTTTGCTTTTAACATCCCGTCAATCTCCTCGGCAACCTTAACTTTCCGTTCTGGCGCCATCTTCCGCGGCTTCTGCCTTACTGGTTTAGATCCTTCGCTGATATTCAACCTATGGCACGCGATGGCGGGATCAATGCCCGGCATATCACTGAGACTCCATGCAAAGACATCTTTGTTGGATTTTAACAAAGCAATCAGGCTTTGACTCTCTCCAAGTGGAAGCTCCGCCCCAATAAACGTTGTTTGTTCCTTCTGATCCCCAAGCTGCACCTCTACCAACTCCTCAATAGTTGGCGGTCCTTCCTTTCCTCTTCCATGATAAGAGGCCTGGAGGCACTGTGATTGCTATAATTTCTTCTCTACACGGAGTATTTCGGAACCCTTTAGTTCTGACTTTTTATACTCCTCCATTGCGCTTTCGTGACATTTATGAGACGCCACCTGGTCGCTTCTAACTTTCATCACCCCGGCTGGAACAATGAATTTTAAACATTGGTGAATAGTGGAGGTTACAACACCATTGCGTAGATCCAATCACGTCCAAGAATAGCGTTGTAAGGTGCGCGACAATCTAGCAATGAGAAATATTGCATAATCGCTCTTTCCCCTACGATAGTAGGTAGACTAATTCTTCCAATCGCCGTCATTGTCTCCCCACTAAAGCCAATGATAGGGCTATCATCCGCCTCAACTTGACTTTCGTACAAATTCATTGAAGAGTATGCTCCGAGAAAATATGACGCTAATTGAACTCCCGGTGATCGACCAAGACTCGACGAACTTTGAACATTCCAATGAGAGCCAGAATCACAATTGCATCATTATGAGGTTGATATACCCCGGCGAGATCAGCGTTTGAAAAGGCTATTTCAGTTTTTCCTTCTTCCAAGATCTCTGTGCCAATATGACTGGCGTAGTCAACCTTGTTAGATACTCGCCATTCGTTGATATGACGCAACTTCAGCCGTGTTGCGTTCTCCTGAGCTTTTCTCGAGGTCGTGTTAACCCTTGCGTGGCTCACTCTGATTTCACGCAAATCTAGAGTGTTGACTAGTGCATTAACCTGTGCCGGGCTCTCTCTCAAATATTGCTGCAACTTTCCCTCATCTACCATCTTCTGGACTTCTGTGGCAAGAGCACGACAAGTATCAGTGTTATGCCCGTGATCCCTGTGATAATCACAATACTTATTCTTGTTCCTCTTTTCCTTAGTCTCCACTGGTAGCGGCTCCGGATTGGGTAACGTATTTTTAATCTTCTTATAAAGTTCCCCAAGTCCAATGTTTATCTTGGGAAACCTTACCCTCTGCTTTTCCTGCGGTTTATGAAATTCCTCTTCATTCCTCACCTTCTTTGGTGGTCCTTCAATGCTTTTACTTTTCGAACTACTATCAAACTGTTGCTTTGGCCTTGGTGTCGCTTCAACCGCCGATCTTCTCGATGCTCGCGACAATTTCGCTTTCTTTTCCTTATCCGCCTTTGCATATCTATCGGCCCTATCATACAACTCTCTGAGGCTTCCCACTGGTTCCACTGTTAAAGAATTATATATGCCAAACTCATCATACTCCAATGCATTCTTATATGCCGCTACCACAATCCCTTCATCTACCTTTCCAACCTCACTAACCTCAAGACGAAACCTCCTATTAAAGTCAAAAAGATCCTCACCAACCTCTCTATGCAAGAGGAATAAGTGACTACTCTCTTTTTTGACTCCGAGATTAATCTTATACTGGTCAAAAAATGCATCCGACAACATTCCAAAATCCTTGATTGAGTTTGTTTCCAACTGCGAAAACCAAGTCAAAGCTTTTCCCGTTAAGGTAATTGGAAAAGTTCTGCAAAGCAATTCGTCACTGTTTCCCCAAAGACTCATCGAAGCTTGAAAACGCTGGACATGCTCCACCGGGTTTCCACTCCTGCCATCAAAGAGATCTTTAAACTGGGGCTGGTTGAAATTGGAAGGAGGACGATATCTTCTTATCTTTGAAACAAAGGAGAATCCATCGACTTTCTCATGGTCGAAGTCGCTTTGCTCTTCGTCTTTGGATTGTCTCTCAGGCTAACAATTCCTCCACCACAGCGCTAAGATCCTTTTTACTAATCATTTCTTCCGCTTCAGATCCACTGTCTGCGCCTCCCCGAGTACGTTCGTTCCTGTCAAGAACTAGCCTCCTTGTCGAATGAACCCTCTCGTGCCTTGATCTTTTGGAATGTCCTTTGTCAGTTCGGACCTCCCTCCGACTGCGTCTCATACGCTCTGTTTCAACTTCATTATCTCTCTTGTCGTGAAGAAAACGACGATCATATTGGCTATTCCCACGAAATCCATGACTCCGTGAATAGCTCCTATCTTCCTCATATCTTTGTCTATTGTCACGGCTTTTCCAACGATCATCAATATCCACGCACCCTCTTGGTGAATCATCAAGCTCCCGTCGGTTTGTCCTCCCACTTCCTGAGTGTGAAAAAGCAGGCACTTCTAGCTCCTTCCTCTTCTCCAAATACAACTTTAAGACGCTTGTTCTCTCTCTCCACCTGCCGTAGTCGCTCTCGGACCGTTAAGTCGATGGGCGTCACCGGTGGATTGCTTCCCTGCGACTGGGTAGCGGTCGATGATTGTTGTTCCGTAACTTCTTGGATGTCTTTGCGAAAGCGCCACTGATTGTTGTTGTTCGGTGACTTCATTGGACATGTGCAAGCAGCGGAGTTCACTGTCATCGACTGTGTAACCAACCGATGCGTTGGCTTGAACCATTGGTGGGACGATGGATTGCACTACAGGTGCTACGCCCGTTTGATCACCGTCATGCGCATTCATCTCATTCACCATTCGAGTTATTAACACGAGCTCACACCTCTCGCTTGCTACATCACCATCTCGTTGGTTCCGACGCTCGAGATGCCGTCCAGAAATTCCTTCTTGAAGTCGAACTCTCCCGCTGGTGGCTGGCGGTGGTGTTCTATTGATCAACGTATAGTTAACCCTCGGCACATGCTCCTCCGAACGAGAACGAGAAGCTGACGCAGTGGACGTCAGAGACGTCGTTCTGCCATCCCTTTCGCTGTTGGTATGAACAACAGCACTTCTCAAGGGTCGAGTATTAGCTTGCTGACTCGGTTGGTTCCCCGCGGGTACATCCACATCCATCTCTCGGTTGATTTGCACCGATGCCTCCATTCGTTCCTTTTAGATTTTCTCTCAACAACCTTGGCAGAACTTTCTGCGACTTTATGGATCTTCACAACTCTATGAAAAAGTTCTGAACCCTCCAACAACCTCTTTAAAGTGTTCTGTGGCTACTGCAACTTTGCCAATCTTCTCGAACTTTTAAGTGTCCGGCTTCCTGCAACTTTTCCAAACGTTAAAGCTTCTACAACTCTCTCTAAAGTGTTCGTAACTTCTGCGACTTTTCGAACGTTCTAAAACTTCTACAACTCACTGAAAGAGTTCAGAACTTCCTGCGACTTTTCTGAAACGTTCAGAAAGATTCTACGACTCTCTGAAAGAGTTCAGAACTTCCTGAGACTTTCCTTGGCTATACTTCCTGTAACTTCCAAAAAAGTTACGATCTAGTCTTCTTCCTCTTCAAACGTGTTTGAAACCCTAGTTTGCAAAACACTTTTAAAAAAAAACTTTCCACAAACGGGAGGGGAGCACGATCTTTTCTCGTTTCCCCTTAGTCGGCGCCAAAAGATGTTGGTGCAAAAATAATCACGCCAACGATCTTCGAGATGCGAGAAGGTTGATCCAATCGCTATCGTTGATGAAGAATCCCCAAGAATTGATTAAAGGAGGTGGGGGTACCTGCAAAAACACTCCGATGCTAAAGTCAGCGGAAGTTCTATGCAAGTGAATTGTGTAGAAAAAATAGAATATCAATCTCTTAGATTAAGCCTCTATTTATAGGCAAAAACAGATGAAACCCTAGGGTCTTGTAGTTATCCTAATAACTACCCTCCTATGTATACACCCCTATAACCGACTAGATTCATGCTAAACCCTAGTTTAACATAATCCCCAAAGATCTTAGATATCCTTTATCCGAATAATAATAAATATTATTTAAGATAATTATCCTTTCCCAAATCAGATTAACCCTAAATAATATTTACTAATTATTCCATGGAACCCATTTGCCCAAAGATCTCTCGGGCTTCTACAATAAGCCAAGTTTTGGGCTTTAACAACCAACCAACCCCCGAGCTTCATCAATAAGCCAAGTGGTCCACGAACTACTTTGGGCTTCCCTAATAAGCCACAAGAGTTCCCAAACAAAATCCTCGGTTGCCATGATAAACCGGTTCAAAGCTTCGATGTAAGCCCCGTAGGTTTCTTTCATAAACCTTTCGGATTCCTTAATAACCCGACCGGCTTCTATAATAAGCCGGATTCAAATTGCCCTTTTAAGCCTCATGAACGCACGAGTGCTATTTTGGATAGGGTACAAACACTCCCTTTTTCAAAAAATGGAGAGCTTACACAGTTACTTACTATAATTGTTTTTTTATGTTCACAGGCACAGCCAAATATTCGAGGCCCCAGTTAAGCTGACCGACCATTTATCCCGATGGGAGAAGAGAGAGTCTTCTGTTGCACTGAATATTACTGAGGACTAGCACGTTCTGTCACTGCATCCCTCTCCTCTTCTCCATCAGGCAGGCAGGCTCCATTCATCACCATCATCAATTTTCTACATTATTTACTTTTATTTATTTATTTTGTCATTACATTATTATTAATTTATTACCATTTAATAAAAATTAAATCATAGTATAATACAGTTAATCATAAACATTATTACAGTTTTACACAGTTGGGATGTAAATAATAATAAATGAAAAATATTAATTTTCAATTTTCATCTCAATAGACAACCACTTCCACCGTATTAAAACATGAACTCTCACCACTGAGCACTGGCCACTGGCCACTGCTGACAAAATGAAAGTGCAAGTCTCTGTACTCCTCCAACAGTATAAAACCCTGGCTGGATGAAAAATCAAAAAAACATAAGAAAAAACAAAAATCAAAATTATTGGCTATTAATATTAGCCGTTGATATGGAAACCAAAGTTAACGGACCTGATTGACTAGTGAAACAGACCATAAGAATTAAGTCACTGAGCTAGTTAGCTAGCTAAGCTAGCTAGCATAGTAGCCTAGGGTGTGAATTGCCTTTGAAGTTTGAACAAATTGATTGGATAAACAAACTCCGAAAAATAAATTCATCTGGACTTGACCCTTGATAGCCGTGGTCATGTCACACCAGCAACCTGCCAATCATGAACCCTATATCTATATGTATATCTTAAAATCCTTGTCCTGTTTTTTTTCTTGACATGTTGATAAGATTGGAAAAGGGTTTTAGGTTTAGGGTGGGGTTTGCTTAATCTTCTTCTTTATGGACTTTGGTTGATGATCCATCTAATCTGCAACTCTATTAACAAATTTGTCAAATTGCCCCCACAACAAAATCATCTTCACTACCAACACCTGTCTACAGACCCAAAAACTGCATTTGGGTCCCTACTTTGAAATTCTTGTTTAGTATTTGCAAAAAAATCTGATCTTGTGGTGATGATGAAAAATTGCAAGTGACTTTTGTGTTTTAGCTTTGAAAAGCTCCATGAAAGTGAGTTCTAATCTAATTGGGAGGGACAGCAATAAGCATAAAGAGAAAAAGAAAAGAAAAGAAAAATCAACACAAAGAAGAAAACTTTTATCCAGACCAAGACTTTAAAAAAATCAGCTGGCTAGAGCTAAAGATATTCTCACATGGCCGTATCTCTAAACTGAACAACATTAGGCTTGTAATGTTATTTTTTTAAGTAAGATTTACATGAGATGAGATCTTCTTATGGTCCTGCTCTATAAATAAAAAAGATTGTTTTCCTTTTTTTAAACTATTTGTGATAGCATGTTACATGTATGTGAATGGAAATGAGAAACTAGAGAAATTCAGACTAGAAACAAGTGGTTTTGAGATAATCTCCTTGTCCTAATTTGTGTTGTTACATTGTTTCTTTCTTTTGTATCTAGATTCCTAAGCCAATTTTGGGTGTTGTTCGCAATACAACACAAAATTTCATTGAAGTGTTGAAGTATCCAAAACTGGGTTGCACGGACGCTTCATTTCTTGAGCCGTGTCCGCGTCCGAACGCTACGCTTGGAAGACAGCCCATGGGATTGTAAGACGCTAAAATATCACACTTGGGACGCTGCAATATTGGCACTCGTGTCCGCGTCAGTGTCTTGTCGTGTCCGCGTCGCCGCGTCCGTGTCCGTGCAACCCAGATCCAAAACCATTTTTGACATGATTCCCAATTCAGATGTCAAAATCACACCAACCCATTTTAAATGATGTCAATCGCTGTTCAAGAGTCACAGTCTATCTTACAATTAGTAAAATGTATGCATCATCAAAAATACTTCAATTTTCCAAGCAACCATAATAAATCACCATCTACACAATTCAGCACCCCCCACATTGATAGTTTGAGTACAAATGAATCCTAATTCCATTAAATTGTTAAATTGGTAATCTCCTCATTTTTCAAAGAAGAAGAAAAAAAACAATAAAAAACCGAATAAGAACCCTTAAGAGAGCATTACATTAGAGTAAAAAGAACTTCAAATCAAATGATATATACAAGAACACCCCTAAAACTAAAATCAGATCCAACAAATGAAAACTGAAATTAAAGAAAAAAAATTAACTTAAAAAAAAAAAAAAAAAGTTAAAGTTGGAGTTTTACCAATTATAAATTTCACTCTATTTTTTCCTTCCTCTAAAATGTTAATTCCGATCAGTAATTGAATTTGTAGCTGTAGCTGTAGTTGTAGCTGTTGAAGATGTAGAAGACCGATTTCTGCTGGTATGATGATGATGATGATGATTTCTAAGGGATGATGATCCGTTATTATCTGTTCTCTTCTGAGGTGTTGTAGTAGTAGAAGTATTGGTAGTAGAAAAAAACCCAAAAACAGAACCCCCAGATTTTGATGAACCACGAAGTGAACAAACAGGCACATTCAATACAGGTGTAACCCTAACATTAGCAGAATAAGATCTTTCAACGCCTCTATGTTTAACTCTAGGACCACCATTGAATGTACTTGGACTGCTTGAACTTCTTTCTAAACTTTGAAACACAATTTTACCAGAGGAATTCATTCTTGGACTATCAATTGTTAATCAATACTCTGATTTGATGATTGATCTGATGATGACACTCTATGCATTGAGGTTCTTGCCTAACTGAAGTATGATGTTGATGAATTTCTGCTGATGTTGATGATCCTGTTGGTGGCCTTGATTTTGATAATCTAACTCTAGGTGGATTCCTATTCAGTGAAATATGACTCATATGTTTTGGATCTGAATCTAATGAGAATCTTGGTGGATGTTCATCCTGGTTTGAGGATGAAGATGCAGATGAACTTGACGATGATGATAATGAGTTTGGTAAAATGATCTCAGCTGAATCTGAATCTCTGAGTAATGGAAGATTTAAAGATGAATCAAGTGATTGTGATAATGATTTAGGGTTGTTTCTATGTAAAAAATGTTTCAGAGCACCGCTTTTCAAAGACGACGATGAAGACGAAGAAATCTTCTGGTTCTGATTCTGATCATGATTTTTAGGATTTGGACTATTATTACTATTTCTCTTCAAACCTAATAGTTCTTTCCATCTACTAGAACATCTGGGAGCTTTAGGCGAAAACAGATACAGTTCAGCATCAGCAATATCAATTCTCCGGAACGCTTTTGCAGTTTCCGGCACCGAATTGATCACTCCATCTTCTTCCGACGAAACAGTGGATTCAATCACCGGCCTCACAGTATTAAGCTGACGTGGCACCAATTTCCCATCGGAAAACAGTTCATCAGCATCCAACATTTTCACCGGATCTTCTTCTAATCTAAACTCAAAATCACCGAAACCAAAATCCTTATTATTAGAACCAACAACAACCTTCTGGAACAACTCCTTCTTCACCGATCCAACAACAACAACTTCTAGATCTTCTCCATCATCATCACTACCTTCTTGTACAGTAAGACGATTCACCATTTTTTGCTTTGAAACAGAAGATGAAGATGATGATGATGCTGCTTTCTTAGATTCTTCTTCAACGAAATCACGACTAAATGAAATTCTCGGACTAAACCAACCATATGAAGATGAAGGATTATATGATGATGAAGTTGAACAATCGAGAAATCCTTCTGGTAACATACCTACATTGTTCACACAAGCAGCGGAAGCCATGATCAAAATTTTCTGAAACTGATTCTGATGTTGAAAAAAACACAGTCCTAATAACACGAGATTGAGTGAGTGTGATAACGACAAACCCTAGAAAATTGTTTCGTCAAAAATCACATCTCCAAATGAAAAGAAAAAAACAGAACTAGAAATCTCTCTTCACTACGTCGGAGGAAGAGCTTATAATTTTTTTATATATGGAAAGAGGATCTCTCTGTAACGTTTTTTTAGGGTTTTGAAAAATGAAAAAAAATGAGAACGAAATTTTGTTGCCTGAATTAATAGCAAAAAGGAAGAGTCTAGAATGTTTTATGGAGTAGCAAATTTGTGTGTTCTGTACTCGCTGGATTGATCCACGTGTCTAAGATTCTGATTATTGTTGCACCGTTTTGGCTCGAGTCTGCTCTTTTACAAAAATGCTGGGACCCGCTGCAACAGTTTTTGTTGATAAGTACATTGAATGTGGATTGTTTACACGTGGCGTGTTGGGATTTTCAGGAGTATCGCATTTGATGTGTTGGTGATGTACCGAAACGGAAGTACTTGGTGTGGGACTCTCAGAATCTAGATCTACGTGTCCACGCAGGTACGTTTGTTTTCTTTGGAGCTAATTACTGGAATAGCCTTGGATAGGGATTTCTCTCTTCTGCCGGTACATCGAGTTTCCGTGTCCTAATTAACAAAATAGAGAATAAGCGTTACGTTTCGCCATCAATAGAATCCGAGACTTGTCATGGTGCCGAATGCATTCGGATGAGGATATGGATATCACATTATCCGCATTCGAAAATCAATGGACTTTTTGCGTTCGACTCCGACTAGGGGTGTATCTGAGAATGCCCAGGAAGCTCATGGCTGCGCCATGTACCGCCGGTCCGAAGGAGCCCATGGGCGCCCGGCTGACACTGTCATGGGCTAGTTCGGCCGCCCGATAATTATAAGTGGGCGGACCGGGTTTTTGTTCAAATATTGAGTCCACTGTTAGCTTGCCGTAGCTTTGTTTGGTGCCCGGCTGCTCGACTGCCAAAAGTAGCCTCGAATAAAGTTTTCTACTAGTGTGATGGATTTCTCAAGAACTTAAATTTCATATGTGGACAATTTATTGGGGTTAGAGAAAATTTTGAATTACATTTCACAGTAATGAATATGAATTGCTTGAACTATCATTTGAACGAGTTACATATATATCATCATTCATCAAGCCAAACAAACAAACATATATACTTTAAAATTTTGAATTATCTCTTGGGCCGAGGCCCGCACAAACGACTGCTTGGCACATATTGTTTCTTGGTATGGACGGCCATGGGCATTAAATTTTTGTTATTGCAGCACGCCTACTGCATAAACTTAATGGGTAGTAAGGACTACAAGCCCGTCAATCCTACTGTCTATAATCGGGCTTGGTGCATGCTCCGCCACCGATGTACACCCCCAACTCCGACGCATTTCAACATTTTGGCTGAGAATTTGTCCTTTTTAAAAAGGAAAAAAAAAACACAAATGCTAGGAATAAAAATTCCTAGTAGCTTCAACATAGCTCTTCTTACAAAACTTGCCAGTCTTATATCTGATCAAGAACAGTTATGGGTTAAACTGCTTAGAGCTAAATACTTTCTAAATTCTCATCCTTTAGAAGCCCAAATTAATTGGGGTATACCAAAACTAATTGGGGTATACCCAATTTTAAGTGGACATGTGACCTTACTAGGGGGAGGTCAAATTTGGTTGAAGTTACAATACTACCCTTGACCTTTATAATTCTATTACCATAATCAGTTTTTTTTATTTTCATCTTCCTTCTTCTCTTCTTCTCTTCCATAACCAACCACACCGGCTCCCTTCCCCACCACCACCACCAAAACTCGCCGACACTTCGTTAACATCGCCGATTCGAAAACTCCGAGTAATCTTCAACAATGGAACCACCACAAAAAGGGAACTCGTATGAAAGGCGCCAATCGCAAACCCAATCAATACAACCTCAAATTGCAAAATTAGTTCAACAAAAAGAGAAAGAAAAAACCGTCAAGAAGAAGAGATTGAACCCGCTCAAAACGAAGAAATGGTGCGATTAAGAAAGTAAGGGCCTACTTAAACTCACTCTAGTACTTGATTTCATGTTTGCATGTCAAATTAGGTCGGAAAAATCAATTTGTGAATTGGTAGTTACTACTTGTAGAAGGTTTTTGGTTATCGACCTTTCCGGATTTCATAGTTAGGTTTGGCCAAGGGTATAAGGTTGGAAGAACTTGCACAGTGTATAGTTTCTTGTAATCGCTTTCACGGGCCTGGATGTTATTCAACCTATAATCTTGCTTGGCGAAAATTTTATTTTTTAAGCGGGTTGGTTAAAAATTTTAAACTTGCCTCAGCGGGGATTTCGATTTTTAGCGTCTCCGATGCCTTGAATGATAAAGGTCGAATGGTATCTAAATAATACCACGCCTGTGTTATGTTTGCTTGTTGTTTTTATTATATACGTTAGGCGTTTGTAGTTGAAAACCCACCATAGTTGTTAAAAGCCGCAGGTTATTGGAATAAAACCTCCCGACCCTTGTTTAGCCGGCTTGTCGTTTAGATATCGACCCTTCCGACATTATTGCGCTGGAATGGTTATATATGTTGAGCCTTCCGACTTATTTTTTTTCTTAATTGTTCTTGTTCAAAGTTGCAAAAGGCAAACAAGAAAGCTCAAAGCTCTTAGTCCTCCTTCAAGACCTCCTCGTGTTGGTGACAAACTCTTGACTTCAAGACATCGATGGGCATACGTTGTGGCGGAACGACAAAAGATCCGTGGTGCCGAATGATGATTATCAACCACCATCGTAACCCGGTGATTGGATGAGACTCCGGATGAAGACCAATCAATTCCATCCGGTAGAAGAGGTGAGGATGATGATGTTGATGAAAGAACTCCATTGCTGGAGGAGGGAACAATGATGATGATGATGATGGTGATCAAGACATGCCTAATGTTGGAGGAGGTAATGATGATGATGATGATGGTAATGGAGATAAAGGTAAGGGTAGAGAAGATGAAATTGTTGAAGAGGTAGTGGAAGAAGAAGTTGGGGAACAAACCCAAGCTGCAAGTACTAGTGCAACCGGGAAGAAAAAAAGGGTTATCACTAAACCAGCTAATTCCCACATGCCTCCCTCTGAATTGAAGATTAAATTGAAACCAAACGAGCTTCCCCGGGGGACCCCTAAGATGGTGGACATGTTCTTTTTGGATACAAAGAATCGTGGGCATGTGAAATCCAAAATACTATCGTAAGTAATCTCCAATCCGTCTTTGTTTTTCATTTAAGTGTGTAACTATCTTAAATTTGTGTCAAGTGTTTGTATTTCTTTTCATTTTGTGTTTTTTTGGTATTTAGGATCACAAGCATGCTATCCGTCTCATGAGGCGCCAAGCTTCATGTTCAAAGTGACTAAGACTTGGGATCTTGAGGATGAATGTGAGGAGGTGAAAGTGATTGTCAAGAACTCCCGGTTGTTGCTGCGGTGGAGAGTTCGAATGTTGAGTATGATAGAGTTACCGTATTTGCATTCTCACAGAGAGGTTCTACGGAGAGACCGATAAATGTTATTCCCATTCGGTGAGATGGCGATAACTCCCGATGATGCTCATCAAATTCTAGGCCTCGAGGTTGAGGGAAAAGCGGTGTTGAGGGCTTCGATAATAACATTTCTTGGGAGGATATCTTCAAATTGACCCAACACTTTGTTCGGTTGGGATCAGATTAAGACGGAGTCTATGCTTGCGATGAAGGATGGTAATCTAAGCAAGAAGTTTAATCTGAAAAAGCTGAGGGATACATTGTCTGGGACCAAGAAAATCTTTGATGTGGTCTCCTTCTTGAACAATGAGTTGGCAAAGGCTTAAAGGGCACTCACCACATGAGTTAACGGAAACATATGTCTCTTCCGTAATTGTATTGTCTAAATCATTTATATTTGCCAAATGCTTGTAATGTTTGATTCTTACTAAACTTTGTGTTTGCATAGGTTTGGATATATGAGCACTTCCCTTACTTTGGTGAAACCAACTCCCACGTCAAAGTGAATGAAAAGCTTGCGATTGATAAGCCAAGAGCGCAAAGATACGCTTTTAAGGGTGCTCGGAAAGGATATGCCGCAACCGCTTATTAACGTGCTGAATCGCAGGACAAATTGGACAAATGAGGTAATATTTGATCCTTACCGAGATGCTAGAAATCAAGGTTTAATCCAAAGGAGAGATGATGTTGCATTATACTACGGACCCTTGTTGTTCTCCCATGGATTTTCAATGTACGATCCACATCGAGTAATGCGACAATTGGGTTACGTCCAAGAAGAACCCCATTTCGATCTTGAGCCTTTCTTTAAAGTGTTAAGGGAGGACTGCGGCACATCCCAAAAACTATTAACGTCGCTACGCTCCACCCCCAACTCTAGGACATTGGAACGAAAGACTTGACCGTAAAGTCGATACGAGTCTTTTGACGAGGTGACCGAAGGTCATGAAGCTCGGGAGAGATACATGTCGTGGGTACTTGGGTTGGGCTCATCCCTCTTGTGATTAGGGAAATGATCGGTGAACAATTGGCTCGTAAGAGGAAGATGGCATCGAATGACTCAACAACAGTTCCTAACTTCCTTGTAAGTATTTTGGAGTAGCTCTTTCTTTGTTTTAAGATTACATTATCGAATAATTCTATTAATTGTTTGTTGTTTAACCGAAAATAGAAGGGGCATTTGAAGACCTTTGTGAAGTTGTTGTGTTGTGCGAGAGAAAAGAGGAGAGCCTTTGTCGATTGAAGAGCAAACCAAGTACATTCACTATGCTAGCAATATTGACAATGAGGATGCCCGTGAAATGTTCAAGCAAGGCGAGGTCAAGTAAGGAGGAAGAAAAGGACGGAGGGAAGCACAAGCAAGATGAATACTGACAAAAAGAGGGCTCGTAGTGGTCGTGGTGGTGAAGGTAGTAGTAGTCTTTGGTGTTCCTAAACGGGCCGAGGTCGTGGTCGTGGTCGTGCTCGTGGTGAATGAATGCGGTCTCTAGTTTATTTCTTTACTGTTGGGTTGGACAAATGTCAAGGTTAATGGTTGGACAAATGGTTGTTAATGGTTGGACAAATGGTTTTTAAGGTTTATGGGACATGTTTTCTTATTTTGGACAACAAGTGTTTGATTTCTAATTGTTGAATGAAAGTTTTGTTTAGCTACATAAAAGTTTCAAGACAAATAATACGATAAGTTCTTTTAATTCACCATGCCGACCATACCGGGTAGGCAAAGGTTTTTAAGTGTCGAGGCTGCAGCCTGTCGGTAAAATGCTTGCATACCGGGAGTCGGCAAGTGCGTCGAGATCATTACCAAAGCCAGCGAATATACATCCTGGCAGTGTATTATGTTTTCGAATCGCCGGCATTTTGTTACGTAAAATACCGTCTCCGATGCCAAAACCATCATCACGCAGCATGGTTTTAAATTTATACCCTTCCGACCATATCATAGCCGTGTAAAACTTCAAAATATATTGCACGCGTATTGACGAAGAAAATGATTTGCGATGCCAAAACCATCATAACGCTTAGGCATGTTTTTAAATTTATACCCTTCCGATCGTATCATAGCCGCATATATTTTGAAGTTTCTTTTATTGTCATTAGAATGTGGGCATAATCTTCATTCAAAGACCCTTCCGGCCACAAAATGGTAAGCGTTTCATTCATCCAAGGACCATGCCGGCTAATTTTGGTCGGCATTTTATTCAAACGAATACCATGCCGGCTATATTGTAACCGCAGACTTTATTCAAACCTCGACCTGTCGACCTTTCATATTTTCAAAACAAAATTTTTGGATCGAAATCGAACTCATAAGACGGATCAAAGGTTAATCTATTGAATTCATAATTTCAAAATTTTAATCTAAATTCAAATAATTAACCTAATCCAATTTTTAGTGTTAATTAACCAAGGGCAATTTTGCCATTTGGAAAAAAGGCTTTGTTAAGGGGTGGCTTGGTTTTACTTCATAATGACCAGATTTTGTCTTATTGGGTATACCCCAATTAGTTTGAGTATACCCCAATCTAGCCAGGTTTAGAAGCCACTAGATCTTCCAATTTATCTTGGATATGAACAAGCATACAAAAAGGCTTAGACCTTATTAGAGGCAACTTCGTCTGGCAAGTAAAAGATGGTAAATCTGTTAAAATTTGGGAAGACAGACTGATACCAAATGCAGAAATTATCACTCAACCTACCAATCTTCAAGAACAGCCCCCAAAAATGGTTCAAGAGTTGATTACGGAAGACAATAATTGGAATCGGAAAAAGCCGAACAAATTTTTCAATCCAAGAAAAAAAGCAAAATTCTAGCCAGAACTCCAAGAATCCGAGAACATGACAAAATGAGATGGAAACATCATCACACTGGAAACTTCTCTGCAAAAAACATCTACAATTTCTTAATTGATCAAGTTCATGATGATAACACTCCAGTGGATTTACCTTGGGAAAATTTTTGGAAAATCCAGGCGATTCCGAGGATCAAACTGTTCATTTGGAAATTAATTCAAAAAGCTCTCCCTACTTCAGCAAGAATTGGAGCACATAATAAAGATATTAATCCTATATGTCAGCTGTGTGATCCACAAGTTCACGAAACGGACAACCATTTATTCGATCCTGCCCATTCTCTAGAGCTATTCTGTTGGTTTTTATTTGATGACTTAGCTCAATAAGAGCCGATCGATACAATGGATAGTCAAGTTAAAGGGTGGATCTCGGTGAGGATCCAATTAGCACAGTAGAAAATATAGCCACCATACTTTGGTTCATTTGGAAATACAGATGCTCTGTTTTTTGAGAAAATTTCTCCTAACCCATGAACTCGATCGGCCGATAAGCGATTCTACTGAATCTATTCCATCAAAATCACTCCAACAAGGAATTAATCTCAAAAAGGTGAAGCTAGGTCAATTGTAAATGGTCTAACTTAAACTCGGATTGGATAATATTCATAGATGCCTCATTTACAAAAGAAGACCTTTCTATGGGTTTTGCTTTTATTCTTTATTCCGTAGATCACGCGTCCTTTATGCACGTGTCGGCGGGTTCGGAGAAGGCGTCCTCGACTCTACATGCAGAATCAATAACCTTGTTAAAGGCGGCTAATTGGCTAAAGGAGAACTTATTGTCAAGCGTCACAATACTCTCTGATTGTAAAACGCTAGTTGACACCATCAATTCGGCGAACGCAAGTTTCTCTTGGTCAGCCTAAAACACTTTAGAGGAAATCAAGGTAATTTTGCAAGAATTGCCTCAAGCTCAGGTAAGATTTATACAAAGGAAATACAACTCAGCAGCGGACCACATGGCTAAAGAAGCAAGGATAAAAAATATTCAGCACATGTCCACCAAATTGCAACAAAAAGTTCCGAAATCTAGCATTCTCTCTTATGTATTTGATGCAGATGAAATTTTAAATCTCTTGTATTATATTTGCTAGTTAATAAAATTACCTTTTCCATCAAAAAAATAAATGCTAATGAACGGTCTCAACAGTTAGCGTAAGTCAGATAAGAGGACCAGACCAAAACGTGGTAGCAGATTTATTTTTAGCCCATTCAGTTCGAGAGTGAGCCGTAGAATTACATTAACGAGGTTGAAAAGTAAATTTTGCAGATTACTAAAAAAGAAAACTAAAAGAGAACGTCTTAAAAGATAGCATTCGTTTTTTGTTCGCTATCAAACTTTCCAATTGTATAGCACTTCTCACTAAACTGGCCAACATATTAATATTAGAAAAAGACCAACTATGGGCGAAAATTCTCAAAGCGAAGTATTTCCCAAATTTTCACCCTCTAGAAGCCTCTAAAGTCTCTAAATTATCGTGGATTTGGACAAGCATCCGAAAAGGTCTAGATTTAATTAGAGGAAACTTCGTCTGGCAAGTTAAAAATGGAAACTCGGTTAAAATATGGGAAGACAGATGGATTCCAAACTCGGAAATAATACCGCAACAACAAGACTCGCAGGACACAGCCCCAAAAAGAGTTCAAGAGCTCATAACTGAAGAGAATAAATGGGATCAAGGAAAACTAGTCAGTTTCTTTAGCCCAGAGATTAGAAAGACAATTCAAGCCATAACTCCGAGAAAACAAGAAGAAGACAAAATCCAATGGCCACACCATCATTCAGGAATCTTCTCGGCAAAAAAATTATAATTTCTTGGCTAACCAGGCTCAAGAAGATGATGATTCGTTGATAGATTTTCCATGGAAAAGTATATGGAAAATTCAAGCAATTCCAAGAATTAAAGTCTTTGTCTGGAAGCTAGCTCAAAAAGCTTTGCCTACCTCTTCGAGACTAGGGGCACATAACCCGGAAATTGACCCGAACTGCCAACTGTGCAATTCTCAAGGTCTGGACGAGAATCATCTATTCGGATCCTGCCCTTTTGCCAGAGCTATTTGGTTCGGCTTTTCGCTAGGAAATTTAACTTCTACAGCTGATACGGATCCAATTACATCTTAGGTTAAGGGGTGGCTTTTAAATCCAGACTTGGATAATTTGGTAGGAAAAATCTCGACCATATTATGGTTTATCTGGAAATACATATGCTCGATTGTTTTGAAAAAATAAACTCAAACCCAATGCAACTAATCGATCAGATCAACAGATTTCTGCAATCCATCCCTTAAAAGAATAAAATAAAGGGACTGGATAACAATTAGTTAATGATGATCAATACCAAATGATCATATATAAACACAGACTGGATAATCTTTATTAATGCTTCTTTCAAGAAAGAAGACCTTTCAATGGGATACGTTCACATTGTTTACTCCGTCGATTACAAAACATTTATGCACATTTCAGCGGGTTCGGAGACAACTACTTCGGCTTTTCATGCAGAAGCGATATCCTTACAAAAAGCGGTCGTCTGGATAAGAGAAAACGTCTTATCTAGCGTTACAATAGTAACTGATTGTAAAGTCTTGCCAGACAGCATCAACAAAGATAACACAAACCTCTCATGGACAGGCGAAAACACCTTACAAGAAGCAAATACATCTTTAAAAGATCTTCCTCAAGCTCAGGTAAAGTTTACAAATAGAAAATACAACTCAGCAGCACATCTAATTACCAAGGAAGCAAGAATAAAGAGTCTTCTACATATGTCCACGAAATTACAACAAAAAATTCAGGTTTCTAGCATTATCACTAACGTCTTTGATAGAAACGAAATTGTAAATCTTCTGTACTATATTTGCTAGTCATCTTCCCATCAAAAAAAAAAAAAAAAAAAAAAAAACTTTCCAGTTGAGAATGGGTCAATCAACTCCTTTGCATCACTTTCAATAATAACGTGAGTAAGCTTTAGATCCACAACTTTCTTTATTTCTTGATTATTATATGGGATACCGGATAATATTTAGTCCGGAATTATATGAATTTTTTTCTTTTTTCTTTTTTGATAATTAAAGATTTTATCTTATTCAACTTAAGAAATAATATGGTTTATTTCTTATGGATATTATACGAATAATAACATGCTTTCAAGATAAATTTTATCATCGTAAAAAGCATGGGTTATGGGATGAGAGCACTCATTCAAAATGAAGGATATTGATCAAAAAAGATCAAATTAGATGTTAATATGGTATGAGAACACTCATTCATTCATCAAAAGACTTTCATATAAACGAGTGCGTGATAGTGGAGACTATAGGCAAAACATCAATCGTATCCAAGACCTGTAATGATCTTTGGGCTACTTGGAAGGATGGAGACGAATGCATTACGATTAGGATATCACATTATTCGTATGTATTTCAAAAGGACACCACTATTTTCAATCCAAATTCGTATCCCATCAATAAAAGACCGGATGAATGAATGTTTTTTTTCACCATCGGACACTGTATAAAATAGACAAAGAGACTGAACATTAGCCGCTTGAAAATCAATGGAACTTTTTGACTCGAACACAAATCAACATTTTTACTAGGGATTATTTTAATTTTTAATTCTTTTAAAAGAACCCTTCAAAAAGGTCAATAAGCTGCCTTACCAGATTGGAGGAACATACCAAAATATAGTAGCAGAATTATCTTTATCCCATTGAGCTAAAGAATTATACAAACGAGATTGAAAAGAAAATTTAGAAGAGTAATAGAGAGTGTCTTTAAAGATCGTTCTTTGATCACCGTCAAACTTCCTAATTGAAAGTCGGTCAATCAAATCCTATACATCACTTTCAACAATGACTTGAGTAAGCTTTAATTCTACAACTTTCTTTATTTGATGATTATTATCGGGATACCGGATAATATTAAGATTTTATTTTGACTTAAGAAATAACATGGTTTCTAATAGCTTTCCAGATGAACCTTATCATCGCAAAAGGCAAGGGTTATGGAATGGGAACACTCATTCAAAGTGAATGATCTTGATCAAAAAAGGACTATATTAGACGTTACTATGGAATGGGAACACTCATTCATTCATCAAAAGCCTTTTATATAAATGAATGGATGACAGTGAAGACTAATAGGATGAACATCAATAGTATCCAAGACTTATAATGATCTTCGGGCTGCTTGTAAGGATGGCGATGAATGCATTCATATGAGGATATCACATTATTCGTATGTATATAAAAATGATACCAACATTTTCACTCCACAATCGTATCGAAATATCAGATAATAAAAGAGTTATGATTCCAAATTATATTACAATAATAATTATCATTTCATCTATTTTCTAAAAAAAAATTGAATCATTTCAATTTTGAACAATTCCTAAGAGAAAAGACTATGAAATATGTGTTTTAACACTCATTCACAACCAAATCTAATAAAAGAACGGATGAAAGAATACTTTTTTTCACCATGGGATGCCGTAGAAAATGACCCGGGAGAGGTTGAACATTAGTCGCTTGAGAAGAAATACTCACTTAAACGATTTGATCTTTAATCATAACGAGGGATAAAATACCAAGGCGACTAAACTTTTAGACAAAACCCGGTCAAAAGTTGGATCCATTAAAACTCTATATTGAACTAAATTGATACAAAAACTCCAAATTTTAAAAAGTTCAAACTAGATCATTTCTATTTTTTTAATAATTCCACAACTACCTTAGCATATAGAACACACTATCTTTTATTTCTCGTTTTTTTTTTACTTGTTTCTTCCCTACTCTTCCTCCTCCACCACCACAACTATCACCAGCAACAGCAACTCCGCTACCACCACAACCATTACGATTTTTAAATGCGCCACCAATAACAACTTTTCTTCCTCCCACACCACCACTAAACCCACTACATGCCCTATTTTCGATCAACAACAACCTCCGACTCCATGGCTCTTTTTCATTCTCTTTCTCTCTTACGACTACATGTCCAGATCTGCCACCAACAACACCGCTACCTCTTTTTTCTATCCTCTATAGCCACCATCATCACCTACAGATCCGTCATCAAAAGCACCTTCGCATTCTCCTTTAATCCTATACAATCATTTTGTAAGGAGATAGAACAACTCATTATGAGTTGTCCATCTAAAGCAGAGATTAATTAATAAAGTTTACACTGCCGACTTCAGGCGTTCAAAGCTGGGGTAGATATCCTTTGCAGAGCAAAGATCCGAGGAAAAATAAGTTAAAACTGACAAACCATACAAGTGAGTTGGATACCAATTTCGTATGTTTGAAGCCCAACATGTTTGAGTTCTACTGCGAGCCTTCTGTGACTAATAATATTAGCAAAGAGTGGGATGGATACGCTCCATTATGGTGCAGACCAACAATGAGTTTATTTGTCAGTTTTGCAAAACTAACAGTTTTTCAGCATAAATTATCCTTACCTTGGGTGTTTTGAGAACTTCAGTACAAAACTTATACACGAT
This sequence comes from Papaver armeniacum, assembly GCA_023531295.1. Taxonomy (NCBI): domain Eukaryota; kingdom Viridiplantae; phylum Streptophyta; class Magnoliopsida; order Ranunculales; family Papaveraceae; genus Papaver; species Papaver armeniacum. The sequence continues at coordinate 44,610 of JAJJWW010002341.1, read as the reverse complement.
CCCTTCAGTACCTCAAGCTATATTAAAGGACTCATGAAGAGCAAATCTATCACGTTTTACATCAATCTTTGAAGAAATAAAAACAAGGAGAAAAATATATGGTTTTGCAGTTTCTCAATCGCAGTTTCGGTATAACTGTTGATACTCTTTTGTGTATAAAATGGATTCCGCTAAATTCATGAGTACTTAGACGTCTAATTGATTGAGGATGAATTAAATGTTATGAACATGAAGTTTTATTAGTAATATGAGTCATTTTAAGGTTTTTGCATATTGTAAATTTTCTTTACTAATCCTACCGCTCATGATTTATTGCGTGATAAGTGGCCAACAAAATTACCCTTGTGATTATTTTGACACGAATAGAAAGATAGAAGATAGTGCAGTAGTCGAATATCTCTCTAGACAAGTAGTAAATCGTGAGAATTGGCAAATTAATTCTATCAAGTAAAAGTATGTAAAGACAACACAAGTAAGAAGATCGAGTATGTATATTTGATGCTAGGATCAGACTCTAAACTATTCGATAAACCACTACTAACACCTCCTTCTAATATATCATCACCAGAAAATGATGATACATCATCGTCATCAAAATCATAACCAGAAAATGATGGTACATCATCATCATCGAAATCTATCATGTGTTGGTGTAATCACGGATTTATGATGAGATCAAGGGGGCTTTCCACTACCCATAGTAGCACCTAATTTTTTCAAATAGGATTAAACTCTTTCATTTTGGTAGAGCAGGAAATTTGTGATGAGTTTAATATGATCACGCCTACTCCCAGTTGTCCGGTTAAACTTTCACGTGTTGGGCTCAACGAAGTTACATAACATATGACAGAACGTATTGAGAATAATCTCTTACTTTGGAAACTTAAAATCCTAGCGTCAATAAGCCTTGGACAACCCTAATTTCGTAAGTTAAGTTTTTAGAGTTCGTTATATGAGCTTCTTGGGCTCTACTCAGACTCTTATGTTCATAAATGTTGAGAACAGTCCCACATTATGTATGGAACTTAATGTCCTGCAATTAATGAACCTTTGATAATCCTACCCTTGCAAGTTGGTTTTCTAGCCTTTTGTAAAGCAGTTAATTTGTGATGAGTTTAATATGGTTACCCCTACTAGTAGTCGGTCAATTTAGATATTCATGTGTTAGACCCTACAAAATTAAATAACAATAGTCGGTCGATTTAGATGTTCATGTTTTAGACCCAACGAAGTTACATAACATACATACGAGGGGACGTATCGAGAATAGTCCCGTACTTTGGAAACTTAAAATCCAATAAGCCTAGAAACCCTTAACTTTGTAAGATAAGTTTTCAGAGTTCGTTAACCCCGATGGACTTGGATAAGGAAGGCATTTGCTGCATTTATAGGCTGAAAAGTACCTCCTTACATTAGCTGTTTCTTAGTTATGATATTCTACTTTGCAGAAATATCAAACTCACTGCAGGGTACGTTGTTAGAGCGTACTTTTTGGATTACAGTAAATGTATGTGATTCTTGTTTTCCGCCTATGAAAGGAAATCTTGCATTATCCAAAATTTTGAGAATATTGATCCTTACTCTGCCACAGCTGCCAAGTGAGGATTAAGAAGCATAACCACACATTTAGGTCCCCAAAGCGTTTAATCTTAACAGTAAAACCGCTGAGCTGATTAATTAATTAACTTCCAACCAGACTCCAGCCGAGCGTATCCCGTTCCTTAATGAAAGGTGTGCACGAATGAACTGTGTCGACACGGGAACAGAGAAACATATCCTTTAATTGGTTAGATGGTTAATACTAGTTAATCCCACCACATAAATGTTGATACTAGCTAGTACGTGCTCAATTTTAATTGCTCTTAAGCAAAAGATTTTTAATACTAACAACTTTATGGGAGTATCTCGAAATTATTATTTCCCAAATATTTCAAAAATTTAATCTGTGATTGCCTTTTTGGCAACATCCATAAAGATAGTCCTTATACATCTGACCTGCACGAAATCAATCTCTAGTCGACCTAGCTACGGGGATAAGAGGAGCTCCAGAATTACAACAAAACATAATGGAAAGGGAAACGGGGATAAGAGGAGCTAGTCCAGATTTGGAACAAAACGTGACACAATCTAGATGATGGAAAGGGGAACGACTCTGATATCGGGACGGGGTAAAATGGAAAATTATCAAAGATCTGATCGATTGTTCCAGATTTGGCCTATATCATTTGTCAAAGCTTTGGCATTTTCAAACTTTGATAGCGCCTATTTCTTTGGTTCACACAGATTTTTTACCATTGGATACGTATGAAATTTAAGTGAAAGTATTCTGAAAATTTATTTGCTTGCTTGAGATTTTTTATTTCCGGAAGGTAAATGTTGAGTGCATCTATGTGCACCCCCGCTTAATCAGGGGTGCACGTTCCTCCCTTTGTCATTGGATATGCCGTAACTCTAGTTAATAGGTTTATTTACACTTTTAAATACTTAAAACATAGAAAGAAAAAAAACAAAAAATAGAGCCTGAAATCATTCTTTCTCTCTCCTTTTTAATTCTTTTCTCTGTGAAAACTCCATTAAAAGAAAGAAAAAAAGAGAGGAGACGATGGTATTATTTCCAAACCACAGTTTTGAGAAAGCTCTGGTATTCATTTGTCCATTTTTCATCCAGTTTATCACCAGTCGATAATCTATTCGTATGATTAATTATCACTCTGATTTGAGAAGAAACAAAGGGTGAAGATTGAAAATGGAAACTATAATACTAAAAGTACCTTAGAGAGAATGCAAAGCCATGACTGACCATAGTTTCGTCAAATCTCCTATAAATCCCCGCATAATCTCAAGAAATACCAATTACAAAAACAATCAATTCACTACTGCCATTTTTGTTTTCTTCTTGTATTAAACATCAATGAACCTTCTTTTTTTCATTTTCGTTTTTTTTTTTTTTTTTGATAATATACAATCACGATCAAAAAAAAAAAAAAAAAAAAAAAAAGATAATAAACAATCATCATCAATGAAAGATGACTTCTCAAAACCACATCCTCACTTTTCTTATGTTTGATGTTGGACGTTTTTCTTTTTTTTTTTTCAAAAAATCTAATGGAAGATTTATAATCAACTCTAGTAGTATCTATACTATATCCAAAGATCCACAGATGAAAATGAAAACATGATTTACTACAATTTTCTTCGTCTTAAGTAATCATACTATTAAAGACGGGACCAAAGAAGTGACATCTGTTTACTTAAGCATGATCTACTGATGGAAATGATCAGAAACTCCAAATGTGTTTTATGCATTTGACCTTCAAGTGATAAGATTTTAGTAAATCAACAGATGTGATCAATTAATCTCTTGTCTTCAGTAATCAAGGGAATAAAAGGATGATACAATTCAGTTGGTTTTGTCTATGTTGATTGCAAATCTAAGAAGAATACTAGGTCCGTTGTAATACCAATTTCAGTTAGTCTTTTCTTATGGGAAAAAATTAAGATGCAGGGAGAGAGGGAGAGAAGTTGGGAGCAATTTCCAACATTTAAACTAAAAAATCTATAAACAAGATAATAAACCAGAGTTTAGGTACAACTAGAGGTGTAAATTGGGCTGTGCCAGCACGAGCACAGCCCAGCACATCACGCTAAAATTTGAAGACACAACGGCGCGCGTGGCTGACTTGGCAAGCGGCACAACGTTAGTTAAATGGGACGTCTTTGGTTTGAATAATTTAGCGATTAGCACAAAGACAAGACGCTGCACGGATAAGCACGTGGCCCAAATTATTGACACGTTAAGAGAAAGCGCGTCGCAATATGTAAAATACACCATATAACAAGGCATAATACATCACATTTTGTATATTTCACAAAAAGTCAACTATTCTAGCTAGTTTTTAACATTTTATGTTGGCTTATTTATAACAACACATATAATACCTTAATATTTGGAAAATATATTTCAATATCGTTGTTATAATGTAAGTCACCTATATTTAACTAATATTAATTTACATGACAATAATCCAATTTTATATTTGATGGGCTATTTCTTTTATTGAATAAACTTGTTAATTTTACTTGAAATAATATCAAATGATATGTTGTCTAATTAAATTCTTGTGATAATGTCCAGGCTTAATGTATACATTAAGTGATTTCAAATTGTTTATAGCACGTGTGCCCGGCCACGGAAAGAAGACGATACGTTTATTCGTGTGTTGTGCCGTGGCTGTCTTCTTTTGCTTTTGACTAGTAAAGCCTGTGACACGGCAGACAACACGTTTAAATCATTATTGCACAACAACACGGCACATGGCACGTGAAGCACGCGACTTCGTGTCCAGAAATTTTGTCTTCGGTAAGCACGTTTACACTCTATCAATAAAGCAGGGAGGAATGTGCACCCCTAGTTAAGTGGGGGTGCACATAGATGCACTCGTAAATGTTACTCCAAAATTGGTTTACTTGCTTAAATTGGTTTTTGCACAAAGATTAAGGAAAGCAGAGAGAGGGATGTTTTTTTCCAAAATTACCCAAGCTAGTATTTAAGAATTCAAAAAAAAGAAAAGAAAATTGTGTCTTACTTGAGAGAAGACTATTTAAGATTGTGTATAAGAAATAGAATTACACAATTCTCAATATCATGACCTGATTCCAACATAGGGATAGATTATGATAAAATGGGAAAAAGATATAAAACCTTGCAACTAAATTAGGAAAAAAAACAATCCCCAATTTAGACAAGTAAACTAGGACCAAGGGAGCATTAAATTTCATCGAAAATTTTACTCATATTTGGTCGGTCATATATCACTTAGGAAAGAAAACCTTAATAAGTACGATTTAATATGGTTTGCCTTTTAATTTACCCTAGTTCAATGGTTGACTTTTATTTTGTTCTAATTTTTCAAAAAAGAGACGGTGGTTGACTTTATTCCGCTCAAACTGGTTGACATTTTTGTTTTAGGCTTGGTTTGGTAATGCTTTTATTTTCTCAAAAACACTTTCAAAAGCTATTTATGTCAATAATTTTTGAAATTAGTATTTGGTAAAAAAAAATCAAAGTGCTTTTTATTGAAAGCACTTCTCAAATTCCTCAATTTTTAAAAAGTGGGGAGGAGGAGCTTTTAAAAGCTACAAAAGCATAAGCCGTGGCCCCACCTAAATTTAATAATTAATTTATCTTTTTTATCCCTACTTTATTTTATAAATAACAAAAGTTACCCCTTAAATTTATATACAATCAATTTTTTACTATTTCTTATATCGCATTCTTTAATTTTTTTAATTTTTTTTAATTTTTCAAACTATTTTATATACCATTTCATTTAATTTGTTAACAGTATAAATAAAAAAATATTAAATAATTACTTATTTTTAGTTTCATTTTTTGTTTGAAATATATATATATATATATATATATATATATATTTAAGTATTTAAGTAAAATAATTTTTTAACAATCATAATAATAGTGGTAATTAGTATGAATATTATTATTCTTTAATTTTTTTAATTTTTTTAATTTTGTAACTATTTTATATACCATTTTTTAATTTGTTAATAGTATAAATAAAAAAATATTAAATAATTACTTAATTTTAGTTTTATTTTTGTTTGATATATATATATATATAGATGGATAGATATAGATATAAGTATTTAAGTAAAATAATTTTTTAACAATCATAATAATAGTGGTAATTAGTATGAATATTAATATTATATAGTAAAATAATTAATAAAATCTAATTTTTAACTATTATTACATGAAACTAGTTGGAAGCCTAACAAGCTAAGCTCCAACGACATACTACTACATTAGTTGAACAGGTTGCTGTGCTAACCTACCAGCGAGCCTCATGGGTAACCTAGCCAAAGGGAGCCGAAACGGCGGGAGGGGGCCGAGATTGTGTCACAAGGGGGCAAACTAGCACACCTTCCATGTTAATTCACAACGATATTACGCCATTGGGGACTCGAACCTGGGACCTCCTGGAGCGCATTAAATTTTGGGGAACGGGGATGACCAGCTGAGCTAGGGGCCCGTTTCAATTTTAAACTCCATAAAATTGAATAAACTTACCATTAGAGATATGTCTGTTTTTATCATTTGCTACAACAATTATGGTGGTATCTGAAATTTTACCAAACACACTTTGATTGTTTTTTTAATCAGCTTCAACTTTAATTAATATTTTACCAAACGTCTAACTGCTGTAAAGTGCTTTTACAAAAGCTGCAGCAATACCAAACTAAGCTTAAGGTTGGGTTTGGTAATGCTTATATTTTTCCAAAAGCACTTTCAAAACCTATATATGTCAATAATTTTTGAAATTGGTGTTTGGTAAAAAAAAATCAAGGTGCTTATTATCCAAAGCACTTCAGATTCCTCAATTTTTAAAAGCGAGGAGGAGGAGAACTTTCTGAAAAGTATAGCTTATAAAGTGGTCCCACCAAAATTTAATGTGATTCCATCTTTTTGTCCCTATTTTATTTTGTAAATGACAAAAATTACCCTTAAATATATATACAATCAATTTTTATTTCTTATATGTTATTCTTTAAATATTATTATATATTATTTTCAAACTATTGTATTATTTAAATAGTTACTTAATTTTAGTTTATTTTTTGTTTGAAAATTATATATATTTAAAATTGGTTAAGCAAAAATAATTTTTCTTAACAATCATAATAATAGTAATAATTAGTAAAATTTAATATTTAATCTATTTATATTTAATAGTAAAAAAATTTAATTATTTTTAACCCCAATAAAATTGAATAAAACTATTTTTAGAGATATATACATTTTTGTTATTTGCCACAACAATGGTTGAATCTAGTATTTTACCAAACACACTTTGATTGTTTTTTTAATCGGCTTTAACTTTAATTAATATTTTACCAAACGTCCTAGCAAGCTTTTTTTCATAAACACATCAACGCCAACAGAAAAAGTGCTTTTACATAGGGGTGTACATCGGTAGGCGGACCCGACCCAAGCAGTCCGATGCCCATAGCCAGGCGGGCGGACGGGCTTGTAGTCCTTTACTACCCATTAAGTTTAACAAGCCGGGCGTGGCAATAACAAAAATTTAATGCCCATGGCTCGTCTCTATACCCAGTGAAACAATACCGGGGCCCGAGTAAGAGGCCTATGGGACCAATAATTCAAAATTTTAAAGTATATATGTTTGTTTTTTTTGCTTGATGAATGATGATATATACGTAATCTGTTCAAATGATAGTTCAAGCAATTCATATTCATTACTGTGAAATGTAATTAATTTTTTCTAACCCCAATTAATTGTACACATATGAAATTTAAGTTCTTGAGAAATCCATCACACTAGTAGAAAACTTTATTCGAGGATATTGGCAATCGAGCGATAGGGTAACTAAACAAAGCTAGGAGGCGGCTAACAAAGCCGGACTCCAATATTTGAACAAAAACCGGTCCGCCCAGACTATAATTATCGGGCAGGCCAGGGCTAGCCCATGACAGGCTGTCGGGTGCCCATGGGCTCCTTCGGACCCGGGCGGTACATGGCAGGTCGCAGGCTTCCGGGCATTCTGTACACCCTTACTTTTACAAAAGCTGCAGCAATACCAAACTAAGCCTAACTAGAGTGTCGTGTGCACTAAGGAAAATTTTTAAACCTCCGCTATTGGTAGTGATTAAGTACAACGTTCGTTTAAGTTTAATACAGCTCTCTTTGGGAAAAAATATCCGTTTAAGTTTAATAGAACTCTCTTAGAAACAAAAATATACAGTATAATTTATTGTTTTTTTGATGAACAATCAGACCACATTTAATTCAATCCAATGAGGTAATTATGTGATTGTTTTTTCAAATAAACGGAAAATGGGTCATTTATCCAAATATTTTTAAAACATGGTTCTAATGGACGAGTAAAAAAATTAGTATGGGTGAAATGGACACCAAAAAAATAACAAGAACGAAACTTGATTCATCATGGCTTAAACCTAAAAAAGAGTGAGGATGAAACTGGATGCATCCTAATGTAAATTAAAAATAAGAAAAAGTTTTTGAAAATGGGTAGGATGAAACTGTTACATCCTGGCTATTTTTACTTTCTCGCCCATTTAAACAGTATCAACTTTTACATGCCTTTTTCACCCATGAATTAGTGATTTTGGTCTTTTAACCAATTTTGTGTCAAATAAAAACATCAAAATACAAAAAAAATCAAAACCTAAATACAAATAACGAAACCAATTACATGTAAATCGCGAAGAAAAAGAACAAAATACCACAAAGGTATCCTTCTTTTTTTTTATGAGAGGTAGATCTTTTCTCCTTTCCTCTTCTCACTAAGAAAAACAAAAAAACAGACTCTATTAACCTCTGGTCAATTACTCAGTCCCAAAGGACCAGATATGAGGAAGATTTATTTTCTTTTGAAGTTCTGATTGATATTTAATTGAATAAAACTAACCTTCTTTTGTTTTTGATGTTTTTCGCTATTTGGGGCTATATTTGTTCGCCATTTAGGGCGAGTTTCTCTTCTCTTTGAGGGAGATTTACGAATAAGTTACTCTTGAGTCTTGACTGAAAAAGAGGGGGTACCAAGTACACCACCAAATTTCAATTCGGAAATATGTATGGACAAACTTGTCAAAATCAGTAGCACATATCAACAATAAAGATCTGATACCTGATATGAAGACAAGTTTAACTTGGACGATCTCAAAAATATATATATCCAAGCAATTACCTAATGTGTACCTGAACTTTTACATAATCGAATTCCTATAAGAACAAGTATTGTAATCTCTCTTTCAAGATACAAATTCTCAAGAATAAATCTTGTAGGTTACATACAATCTTTTAGGCTTAAAAATTATCTAGGTTATTGAACGTACTATTTGTGATATATCTATAATAAAGATAAGCAATATAATGCGGAGAATAAAGAACACAAGGCACCAGAAATTTTACTAACGAGGAAAAATGCAATGCCAATGTACAAGAGAACCTCGTGATCTAGTCTAAAAGTTGAAAACCACACTGTATTAAGCCACTACAGACACTAGCATACAATCATATTTTAGACTGGAATATAGTTGATACCGAATAGACCCTACGAGCAATTCAACTTCAGTTGTGCTCCGCTACGTTTCTTGGGTTCCACAAAACCCTACACAACATGAATCCCATAGATGAGATCCTTTAATTACATTCCTAGGAGTTTCTTCTGTTAGAATTTTTTGTGTTTTGTGCAACAAATCTCCATTTGGTTAAACTAATACTATGTTAGGAATGTTTATGGTTTTAATCATGCATTAAGGACTACCTCAAGGAGAATGCTAGATAAGGTTGAGTCAAAGCATGACACGTCCCTTAGCTTTACATGTCATATGTGTTTTCCAATGTAGCCATGAAGTGTCATCCTATTCATGATGAAAAGGTTGGAGTTGACATGTGGCAAGCATGACTATGACTCACTTATAGCCTCATATGTTTTATAAAGCAAAGCAAAATCAGTTTTCATCCATCATGTAGGAATGTGAGGAAATAGAAGTTGATAACAAGTCATGAAGGTCAAGTGTCTTGAGTGTTTCTATTTCCTTGTACTCAATCTATTTTAGTATGAACCATATGTAGTGTTCTTGTTGCATATGATGTTGTTGTGTATGTTGTTGAGTATGCTAATACTAGGTTCAAGGTCTGATTTCGGCATAAGGTTGTTTTCCACAATGTTAGGTCTTAATTGTAGTGTTAATGGAGCTGAAATTCCAACAACTTCAACTTAAGCGAAGACTTTTACGACTATTTTTCCTCTAACAAAAAGCCTATTTGATTTCCTTCAGAAAGATATTCAATCAAGGTATGAAAGTTTCTATGATTTTTAGGGATCTTCAAGAAAAGAAGATATCAAGCAAAATCAAGAATATGATGAACTTATTCTTTTCAATACTTATAGAGATGCCCAATCAATTCTACCTTACAAGAACAGTCCAAACAAATCAAACCATACGTGATTTAGATACATATCTTGTGGAATCACAAAGTCTTAGATGAAGAGAATTTTCTGATTTATACGTTGGAACTCAAACACAATTGAGAAATGTCACACTACACCCGTGGGAGAAAGATAACATAAAAGGTGTTTTCATTTCAAAGAAGATGTATGAAGTGCTGACAGAAGAGTATGGGAATTGCAATTTTGATAAGCTACTAGGAAACAACTTGGTACCACCAAAAGTATCGATTCTGATATGGGAATCTATGCACAGATCCATTCCGACGAGAAGCATATTGCAAAGTAGAGGTGTTGCTGTTAGTTCTAATTTTTGCATTATTTACTATATGGAGGAGGAAACTATTCATCACTTATTCATGCATTGCGAATGGAATGTTAAACTATGAAATTTCATTACTGATTCATGGAAGTCAAATAGATAATGGTCGAGTTTTGAAGATCATTTGAGGGGCCTGAGGAATTTCAAAATTTTGGCTCACTATTGTATATGTGCCATCTTACCCTATGTAGTGGTATATGAATTGTGCAGGAGAGGAGTTCTAGAGCATTTGGATATCGTGCTAAGGATCATGATGGTTTACTAAATGCAGTTAATAAATTCATTTGACTTTGGGCTCTCAGAATGAGACATTTATAGGATACCCAGTCTCTCAAAGTTAGTTTCAGTGGAAAAATATTGTTTCCATGTGTAACCTTTCTTCTAATCTTTGGGGCTTCCTTATTGTAAATATCTTCCCCTTGTATGCTATACTCAGATACCTAAATCGGGGAAGATTTTTGTTGAAGGGAGAGCAAAAGGTGATCCGAGAAGAGTGAAAATCGAAGTCAACTCGCAAGTTAGGGCCTATTCAATATATTTTTAAAACTCGAACCAAATTACCCTACTGAATATGCATAATAACCATGTTCATTCTTCAAACAATTCCACCCCATCAACTCCACCACTAGAGATGACAACAAATCTCGCTCCAAGAACGAAAAAAAAAAAGAACTAAAATATGTTAATTAAATTTTTACACTTATTAGTATTATCATTATTGCTAATAAATTAGGTTTCATTAGTAATAACATCTGAATTTTGGTGTCAAAAAAAAAAAAAAAACATCTAAATTTAAAAACAAAAAGTGCAAATGTGTGGAGGAGACGAATATGATCCAGTTCCAATGCAAATTGCACAAGAAAACGGTTTAAAATCCTACAAAGCATAACCAAGTTGATAATACTCATTCTTCATGTTCTTTTGGAAAAACTGGTCAACGAAAGTAGATTAATCGACATCTCGTGGGACGGATTTCTTTCCGGCTAAGTTTGGATATGGTACAAATCCATTCAAGGATTCTATTAATTATAGTTTTTGATTAAGATATGATTTGTTATTAAGGTAATTAAAAATAAACATACAAGAACAATAATCAAACATCTCGTGTTCATTCAATTCTAATCGAGAGAATATGTCAAATTCCCGGAGATTTAAAGTTTGAGGTCGTAGTAGACGAGTAAAAGTATGGTCTGGGTAAAATGGACGGGTGTAATATATTTATTGAATGGACAATTGTAGACCCATATCTATTTCTTTAACAAATATCTTTGTTAAAAGAAAATTACTCCTCGTACTCAACATCGATGGTATCTCCTCCTTCACCAAATCGGCATCATCTCTTCTACTATCTTCCTCCGCCACGAAAAACACTACCGTCAATAAATATTTTCACCATCATCTCCACCGCCACAAACACCAACCCTAACATCATCGATACGACCACCACCACCAGCAACATCATACTCCTCCGTTGTTTTCCCCACGACCACAAACACCAATAACAACATAAATCTAAACCACCATCACCATCAATAATTTTTTTTTCTCTTCAAAAACCCTAATAATTAAATTAAGAATTTTCAAATTTATGAAAACTAAGAGAAATTAGGGTTTTTTCTTTCATCAATTTCACAAATCATGCACCGGTAAGGATCTTAGCCCTAATTTACTTTTTATTTCAATATCAGATTTCATCAATTTCACATGCATTGGTTGTATTTACATGAATTCATCTTTTTTTGAATTTTGGTTTGTCTTTTTCATGCATAAGAGTTCTTGTCCCATTTAAACGTGGATGAAATCGGTTTCATCATGTTTTAGGTTTTGTTGAAGTTGCTTTCATTCATGTTTGTTGGTGATGAAAATGATTTCATCCCTTTTAAAATTGAGTTGAATTTGAATTTGTTTTTATACAAGTTTAAAATAGGATGAAACCAATTTCATCACGTTTTATATTGAGTTGAATTTGTTTTCATACTTTTAAACTAGGATGAAACCAGTTTAATCCTTTTTTAGATTGAGTAAAAAAAAATTTCATCCATGTTTAAACCATGATGAAATCGGTTTCATCTAATTCAACATTGGGTTGAACTTGGTTTCACCCATGTTTAACTAGGATGAAAATGGTTCCATCTAATTTTACATTGAGTTGAATTTAGTTTCACTCATGTTTAATTAGGATGAAACTGGTTTCATTCTGTGTTGAATTGAGTTGAATTTGTTTTCACTCGTGTTTGACCTTAGATGAAACTGGTTTCAACCAGTTTTAGACTGGGTTAAGTTTGGTTTCCCTCATGTTCAAACCAGGATGAAAATGGTTTCATCCTGTTTTAGACTGGGTCGAAACTGGTTTCATTATGTTCAAACTGGTCCATGTTTGATATTTATAGTCCTTAGTCACCCCGAAAACTGATTCCACCCTATTTTTTTGATTGTTCTTTATCTTTAATTGAAACTGATTGAAGCTCATTTCACTCATGTTTCAACCGAAGATGGATTTTGGTGATTCTCAATTGAAAATGTATTTTGGTGGGTGTGTTCAGTTCGCAGGAGTAGGAGTTCGAGTACACAGAAGAAGAGAAGAATTGGTGCTATGACTTAGAACTGATGATGCTTTTATGGGGAATTAAAAGAAGGCCGTGAGAAAAAAATAATGTTGCTGTTATGTTGGTGACTGGAAGTTGAATGAAGTGAAGTTGTATTTGAAAGTAAGAGAAAAATGGTTAGATGGTTGCAAAGGTTGTTGCAATAGAGTTTTGAAGGAGTTGAAGCTCTGAAATAGAACTGCTGGTATGTAAAGTATGGTCAATGGTTGATGGTGCTGAGTGGAGGTTGGGAAGATTCAGATGGGAATTGTTCTTGCTGAAAACAACCTTGAATGAGCTGCGGATACCGTGAATCATATTGGGTTTAGGTCATTATTCAAAGCCGAGATGGAGAAATAGTAATTGAGTGTATTGTTGCTGCTAATTGACTCAGGTAAACATGAAAGTGAATGTGGTTGTTTGCAGCAGCTTGGTGTTGTGAAGCTGCATTGGTTGGTCTGAGATGACGGCTCAAGTGGTTATGAAAGAGTTGCAGTTGAGTTTAACGATACATGGATGCTCTGGTAGTGCCGAGTTTGGTTGGTGGAGCTGAATTAGAGTACAGTTTGGATGGGAACTACAAGTGCAAGGCTGAGATGATATTTAATGTTAACTGCATATGTTGTTTGTGTATGAATGCAATTGCAGGTGGCTAGTCATGATGTTTGTAGTTTCAACTAAGGTTGTGGGGTGTGCTCATGGTGGTCTGGTAAAGATTTGATGGGATTATGAATGATGCAGCTGTTCCAGGTGCAGTGGCTAGTCATGATGTTCTTGTGAGTGTTTCTGTCGAGTGTTTGAAAAACCTTCTTGCATATAAACAACTTAGCCTAAGGGATATTTTAGGTAAATTATTTTTTCCCTTGTTTTTTGTTTCCAGAGCAGATTACCCAAAATGAGAAAAGTATATTTTTAATTCCCGTCCATTTAAACAGTATTAAATTTTGTATGTCTTTTTCACCTAAGAATTGTGGTTTTAAAGCTAATTGACCAATTTTGTGATTCCAATTCCGAAGAGTTATGATAAAGGACGTTTGGGACTAAGGCTCTCCGTGTTGGTGGATAATTGTCACAACTCCTTGATGTTACCCGTGATAATAGAAACGTCGGGGTTAATAAAGGTGGTGGGATTGTTTAGGGAGGGGGTGCCACTCATACATAATTAGTGGTTTATTTCGTAGGCTAATTTGGTCCGAGTTAGCAAAGTAAGTTAAATATATCTCAATTAGTCATGCGGCTACACTCTTTCCGGATCACTTTCTGCTATGTTAGGGTTTTTTCATAAAGTTCCCCTACTTTTCACTTTACACTAAAAAAGTGCCCCCGTATTTTAGAAATTTGTTAAAGTACCCCGTTTTATTCAAAAGACAAATTTCATCCAGTTAAGTGCTAGGTGGCAGTTATCTTTCCAATTAAAAGTCATATTCACACCTGAACTACATCTCCTTGGCTGGAAGGTTAAAGGTTCCAACGATCCTGAAAACGGCGTAACGATCCAGAACCGGGCTCGACGAACCTGAAAGCGTTGTCACGATCCTGAACCGGGTTCGATGAACCTGAAAAAATGTTGTAGAAGGTCGATTTTCCACCAACGAAAAACCCCAAAACACTTGAAATGATGAACCCTTTTTGGGAAATGATGTAAGGAACCTGAAAGCGGTGTAACGATCCTGAACCGGACTCGACGAACCTGAAAAATGACGTAGAAAATCAATGTGGCAATAAGTAAAGGGCAAATAAGTAAAATAAATTAATGTTAACTAACACTGGATGGAAAAACTAACGAAATGATACTTTAACAAATTTCAAAATAACGGTGATATTTTTTTTCTTTGAATTCACGAGAGAGGGGTACTTTATCAAAATGCTCCGACAAAAATCACTGGGAAATATGGGATTCACAACGTGTAACATGCATGAACTTTATAGGATAATCTCCATAGTAGTATACGTAAATGTCATTGTAGCGTGCAAATATGGGCTCACTGATTATTTTTTCCCCACCAACCATTTTCAATGGTCTGTCCTCCTGATACGCAACCTATGAAAAATGAAAAAAGCCTCATGTCATTAGTGCACCAAGCCACCAACAAATATTTACTTTTCCATCCGTTAGAATCGAGTTTATTTAATAAAGGGTGAAGACCAGTCAAAGCATGGAGACCCGAGAAAATAAAAAGTCTGTACTCTGTAGACTGTAATGTACTTCTCGTAATCTAAAAAAATATTCTCGTTTTTAGCTGCAGATAATTTAATTTAATGATTAAATTTCGGAAAAAAAAAACATAAATATTCTTCTTGTTTTGTCGTTTTCTTTGAGATGTGACAGGACTGACGTTGACACCAGACTGTCGTTCAAACACGTGACTTAAATGCTTCCTAATACCTGAGTCAGTGGTGGGTCCCGCGTCTTATGTTTTCCGTTTTAATCATCGTCGGTAACGGTTTAGCTATTGTAATCATTGATGAAAATCTAAGGTTAGGAGCAACGCCGAACTAAGATGTCTTTCGGAAAAATATCGTTTGGTCCTTTTATAGGTGGGCCCATGTCTATTTAGTCCTTTGGTCAAACGCCTTTACTGTTTGGTCCATAATTATTTAAAAATACTTAAATGGACAAAAATAGCCTTTTCTCTCCTGACGATTTTTTCCCTTGCTACAATAACTAAAAATTGACTTTTACTGTAGCAAATGTTTTGGAGCTCGATTTTTTTTTTTGCAATTTTCACCAGACTTCATTCCCAGGAATGAACTCCATACAAAAAGTTAAAAACTGGACTTCATTCCCAGAATGAACTCCATACAAAAAGTTAAAATACTGGAGACTTCATTCCCGTGGAATGAACTCCATATAAAAAACCTAAAAAAACGAGTTCATTCCAAGAAATGAACTCCATATAATAGCTAAAAAAAACAGAGTTCATTCCAGAAATGAACTCCATACAAAAAAGCTAAAAAACCAGACTTCATTCCCAGGAATGAACTCCATACAAAAAGCTAAAATACCAGACTTCATTCCCAGGAATGAACTCCATATAAAAACCTAAAAAAAACAGAGTTCATTCCAAGAAATGAACTCCATATAAAACCTAAAAAAAACAGAGTTCATTCCGAGAAATGAACTCCACATAAAACCTAAATAAAACAGAGTTCATTCCGAGAAATGAACTCCACATAAAACCTAAAAAAACAGAGTTCATTCCGAGAAATGAACTCCATATAAAACTTAAAAAAAAAACAGAGTTCATTCCCAGAAATGAACTCCATACAAAAATATAAAAAAAATAGACTTCATTTCCAGGAATGAACTCCATACAAAAATCAGCAGATGAACTAATCTTCGTCTTCATCTTCAAAAACAAAGAAGAATAAGCTTCATTTTGTTTGATGAACTTCATCTTCATCTTCAAAACAAAAGCATCGGTATGATTACATCTTCTTCACCATCTTCAACGAACAAAGGCATGAGTTTGTTGTTCGTCGTCTTCATCGCCTAAAAATAGCAACATCAAAGAACATCGTTCATTCAAAAATCATTATTAATCATCACCGACATTAGTTCATCTTCATCAACACACCATTAGTTCATCTTCATCAAGAAAACTGATCAAGTAAAACAGATCAAGAAGGCAGCAGCAGAAAACAGATCAAGAAAAAAAACACAGAAAATAGAGTTCGTCTTCATCTTCAACAAGAAGGATCTAACACCAAAGAATCGAACTCATCTTCGTCTTCATCTTCATCTTCAAAACAGTTGTTAAAGAGTTCATTTGTTTGATGAATTTCATCTTCATCTTCAAAACAACAACATCAATTCTTGATTACATCTTTAGCAAAGCAGAATAATTCTTGATTACACAGATTCATTCTTGAGAATGAACACACAAACAAACTCCATTCAACTCAAACCTTCAATAAACAGAATAAAGAACAAAGAGACAGATGAATCTTCAACTAAGAACGTATGAATCTTCAACGACAACGAATGAATCTTCAACAAAGAAGAAGAGATTTCGTCATAATCTCATCAACAAGATCGGGCAGATTTCGTCAAAATCTCTTTGTAAATCTTCGAATTTTTCTTCATAATCTCGTAAATTAATCTTCAATATCATTGTAAATCAATCTCTCGTAATCAATCTCGGTATGTTCATCTCTCAGAATCAATTGCGTGCAGTTAAAAAAATTAAAAACCCTAGAAAAATTGCCGGCGGAGAAGAAAGAGAGAACCCGGAGGAAAGAGAATATAGATCCGAGAAATGATTTCTCTCCTACCAATTGACTATATATATGGTCCTTATCCAAAAGGGTATTTACGCCACTACAAGGTGACATTTACATCATCCATGACATCGGCTTAGGACCAAATGATAATTTTAGGACCAAACTATAATTTATATTATCAAATATGACCAAATGAGACACATGACTCGGGTCAACAGACTAGACTCTCCCTAATATATTATTCCTAGGACCTAATGGTATTTCCTACGATGTCTTTCTATGTCGGGACGCGTGGGCGTTATCTGCACCTTCGATTTCATCGACCCACAATTTACTCGCGAGACAACACAGTTGCGCCGAAACGACATTGGCTCATTTTTGTGGACAAATGTCTCGTACAAAACCATTCAAGTGGTCTTATGGTTCTTATGCTCCCTCCCACTGCGGAGGTCAAAGTTCGAACCCTTGTAATTGCTAAAATTCGTAAATGAATGAGATTTAGCCTTAGGAGTAGTCTAGGGATCACTGTACCAAGCTATTAAAAAAAAGAAAAGAAAAAAAAGACAAAGGTCTTGTGTTTTCCGTTTTAATCATCCTCCTCCTAACGGTTTAGTCCATTTTAATCATCCACGATGCCGGCCAGAGATGTCTTTTTATTTCAGGACATGTGGCGTGATCTGTACCTTCAATTTCATCGAACCATTGTTGGCTCCTGAAACACCAAAACGGACGGTAGAACTATTCCCCCCCAGTCATATTAAAAAGGGTCTTTAGGCTAAAAGTCAGCCACAACAGTCAACAGTTGGCAAGAGTTAGATAGGAAGTCTAGACCCGAACATAAAACTAGAGTTTATTTTAGCCCAATTTGCACAGATGTGAGCAACATTGTTACAAGTTCTCGGTTGAAAAGAAAAATTACAATCCACGAGGCTGAAACTAAAAAGGAATATATCTTTAAAAAGAGCGTGCGTACGTTGATTTCCTTCAAAGATTCTTGTCGAAAGTTGGTCGACTAACTCCTTTGCATCACTTTCCACAATGACATGAGTGAGTTGCAACTCCACAACCTTCTTTAGAACATCCCAGATTGCTTTAGTTTTTGCTTCTCTGGATAGTAGACTTCAGACGTAATGACAACATAAATGAAAGCTTTATTCACTAAATCTCTCATGACATAGCCTACACCATAGTCATAGATACAGGATCAAAGGTTCCACCAGTGTTGCATTTAATCCATCCACGAGGAGGAGGTATCCATTTTACAGCATGACATTCATAAGAGATCTATAAAGTTGCGTAATGTATATACTATCAAAGTTCATGCTCTAGCAATAACAACACCAGGAGTTTCCTTCTTCTCTCTAAAGATGAATTTTTCCTACTATTCCGGATAAACCACATAATAGAAGAAAACATGCACTTAGATTCATCAGACAAAGCAGTAGCGATATTAATCAACCAGTGATAAAGCCAATCTAAAAAGGAAGAGTTAGAAAAAACTATTGGTAGGTAAGCTCAGAGGGGAGGCGTACCAAACAACACTAGCAAAAGGACAAAGAACTAAAGCATGTAGAACGGATTCATTAGAAGACAGACATCTGGGGCAAATCACAGAGTCACTAGGCATTCTAATATGAAAAGTAGTTTCAGCAGGCAAAGCATTTTTACTGCTCTCTATAGAAAAAGTTGAGTACGGTGTGGGACTCTAATTTTCCATATACACTTCCAAAGATTCGTACCCGGGAAGGTCAAGGACCTCTGA
The DNA here is from genome assembly GCA_023531295.1 of Papaver armeniacum. Lineage (NCBI taxonomy): Eukaryota > Viridiplantae > Streptophyta > Magnoliopsida > Ranunculales > Papaveraceae > Papaver > Papaver armeniacum. Next base: position 25,703 of record JAJJWW010002341.1, on the reverse strand, counting down.
GACTGAAATAGGCAGATTTAGTACTTGTTATTCTCAGAAAATTCCCAAGCCCTCCTGTCAGTAGTACACAACTGACTTAATGAAATAGTGACAATCTTCTCAAAAGAAGCATTGTCAAAATGGGTATCTAATCTAGACAAGTTCCAGGACTTGATATACACGGGTTGGACTAGGAATGCTCATAAGTGTAGACATACTTAATTGAACATGTGCTAAACTCAACTATCTTATTGTTCATGTATATTCCTTTGGTACTCAAGGCAAGGTCTTGAAACCAATTTTCAATACCTATTTTGGTATCCAAATCCTAGAGGTTTTCATATCTCTAGCTGCTATTTTAGTAAAGCATATGAATTGTGCTAGCTAATGTCAACTGTCATCTACAAGAGATATCACTTTAATATTGGAATATAATTGGTAGTTGTTAATTTCATAAATAATATATTCATTGCATATCTCAAGGTTTTTCGAAAATGACATATCTTTTTTCCCTCCAAACAAGCCTTGGTCATAGCATTATAAATAGTGGAGTTTTTTATTCTTACAAACTCATTTCATGAATATACATCTTAATTGATCTAGAGGGAAGCCATCTTATAAGGGATAACAAAAATCTAGCAAGGTGAAACATCTTGCATTGCCTTCGTTTAAAGTATTCTTTAGAATTAAGAAGTTTTTAGTAGTATAGTTAGTGGAAAATTAAATTATTCTGTTTTTAGTTTTTGTTGAATATCCATTTGATTAAGAACTAACGATATAGTTACCTTTAATAGATAAAACTTGTTTATTTTACGATCTTTCTCTTCCGATATAAGATCAGTCAAGTTTGTTTGAGGATTGACTAGGAAAAATCTAAGTTATTCTAGATATGTTGATATAACTGTATAGTAGGGTAAAAACTGATTCTGCAGAAAAGAGTAAAACTTGGTAGGTTGATGAGAAACGAGTCTAGACCCTAAACAATTGTACTGCACATGAGTACTTTAGATTCGAGAGATCAATCTGTATAATTCTATACTAAACCAAGAAATGGTCGCCTCCAAATCTTGCTTCGGTCACAAAATGAAGAAGAAGGGTTGGTATTAGGTAAGGGAAGCGAAAAAGGTGTTGAGATCGAGTGGTAGACTTTGTGAGAGGTGAAGGTGTATGAATGTGTATCAGAAAGTAGAGCATGCTTGAAGGTTGTAAGCACTGTGTTCTGGATACTTGCGTGTTGATGATGATGATTACCTGTTCCGAAATAGATTAGAAAAACTATTTATGTGTAATCATGCATGTACACCCTGATGTCATAGGAAGTGGAGGTTGTGGAGTAGTGAAGAAGTGGATATCGTGTGAAAGTGACAGAGATCGTGTCTCTATTGTGAAGGTAGGACTTGACGGTTGTGCACCCACTTCCCCTTTATTCATTAATTGTCTGCTCTTCCTTGGTCACTTTCTCATAATGGATGTGTTGCACACCACATGTTATAGGCTGCCAGACCAATACCCTGATGAACATCCCCCATTTGTGACATTGTTGATGTCTCGAGTGAAAAAATAAAAGAAGTCATCTTACATGACTAGCTTGTCATGCATGACTAGACTGACGTGTACGACTAGGTCGACAAGTTGTGTTGTACGAAACGTGGTTATTTAAACTCCTCTCATTGACTGAAGAGTAGTACTATGAGAGGTGGATAAGAAGACGTGATTGTTTAATCAACTAAATATGTGGTGTTTATCTTGCATGTAAGGCATGGACCAATCACATGTGAGTTATATGCTACATGTAGGTCATGAGTGGCAAGTCAAGCACCGCTTTTCATGATTTCAACGAGATGTGATGGTTGGTCATGAAAGCGTGGAGAAAATATATATGAATATGGATGTAGTCATGCATATGTGGCATGACATGTGGTCTCATAATCACATTAACCCACCTCTTGAAAAAAAGAGTGAATGGAAGTCTATGCTAATCCATGAAGAACTTCGTGAAATTTCGTAGTCAGAAAATTCAGATGTGAGACCCTTCACTAAAACTGATGTAGAATCTTCGTATGAACTTAGATTTTGATGGTTGAATCCACCATTCTTATCAGAAGAGAATTTCCTATCTTCCTTCGCGTGAGAATATTTAGGTTTTGAGATCGTTTAGAAGGTGAAAACAGCCCGAGAGTAAAAACTCAGGAAGAATTCTGTCAGTTTTCAGCCATGACCTAGCTCGCTCTTTAAGTTGTATCTTTTAGCTCGTTAATCCGATTGATGGGACTTTTTAGTATGTTGTACTAGACATCCATATGAAACTTTTGGCATAACTCATACTTAGATTCTTTACGAATTACTCCCAGCTGTTCGGACAACCTTGGATGACCTTTTGGATGTCGTGTGAGCAAGTTAAGAGATGTGATTGGTCGGAAGGGAATGGGGGATGACCGACCAAGTTGAAGACATATGATTGGTCGGACATGTGAATTGGGAGACCGACCAAGTTGGATGGTTAGCTTCGAGCATTCTGATTGGTCAGAATGGAAGAGGGGTGGCAGGTAAGCACCATGAGACATGATCGTTCGGTCATGGGAAGAGCAAGACTAGTTAGATTGGCCGGAAAGGAACATGTAGACTATACGTGATTTGATTGGCCGAAGCGAAGTAGGTAGGCTATAAGCGACCTGATGGGCCGGAGCGGAACATGTAGGCAATAAGTGATTTGATTGGCTGAAGCGGAGCATGTAGGCTATAAGCGATCTGATTGGACGGATCGGAACACGTAGGCTATGCGCGATTTGATTGGTTGATTAAGAAGAGGGGCGTGAGGTCGCCAACATGGAGCATGCTCGGTCGACCATAGGAGGTGCAGAGCATGTTGGATTGGCCGACCATGTGGCGCGGCCGATCCCTTTCCGTGACTGACCTAGTCACGGTTTCCCTTTTAACTCCAAATTCGTCTTAGGGTTTTGTACCCACCGGATCCATGATCAATTTACTCCTAGCTTTCCTAAGCCTAGTTTTGACCAATAGGAATCGAGACATGGTACTTGCTCCAATTTAGGTCAAAAATAATTCGACCAATATGAATTGAGATATCGTTTTTTTTTTTTAATTATTTTTAGCGCAAAAATAATAAATTTATGTCATTCAGCTGAACATGAATGTCAGGTAAGTTGTAGGAGTTCAACTAGGAACGTAGCACTAAAACATTTTGACAATCTCATTTTGGGGGAAAAATTCTAGAATGACCGTTATGTCCTTTTAGGTCAAATTTCCGTAAAATGACTATTTCGCCCCTGGTCCAATACTTGATGAATATGAATTTTCACTTCGAATTATAAAATGACCAATTTGCCCCTAATATGTAAATTTCTATTTTACCCCTAGTCTGAAATTTCACCCATAATGGTTGTTTTACCCTATGTCAAAAATCCACCATCAACAAACTGTTAATCGATCAACGTTAACATAGTTGAAAAAATGACAATTTAGAAGACCCTCCCTCCCTCGCATTGCTCGATCGGTCGGCCCAATCAGATGCAACTACCCTTTTTATCGAATTGGGACATCCAAGTTGATTTATATTTTTGAAAACTTATTTGAATATTCCATAAATTTTGGTAATTGACAAATTACCCTGACCCAATTTTCTGAACTGGTATATGTGGTTAACTTGTAGCCATTAGAGTGACCGTACATAGTGTGGAAAAGGCAGTGACTCTGCTTAGATTTGTTTCTGGGGACGCGGGTTTGGGAACAGTTCCAACAACTGTTTCTTAGATCTAGACATTATCCAAATGCCCACCAAGAATCTTAAAATGCCATGAAGACAAGCATTTATATCGTAAACAATGGGATGATAATTTAGTGTGAGGGAAGACTGACGATCCAATCTAACCATTTATTCTATGTTCGGGTTTTTCGTTTTAAATTCAAAGATAGATTTATTTTTGGCTCTTGATGGGCACAAGAGCCTACTAAGCCGAACAGGGAAAATAGATAACGAACAAGACAGCAGAAATAAGCAGCTGGTATGGCCAAATGACAAGCACCTAAACATTGGGTCATTTGATTTTTTGTCTTAGCCGCCTGAGACGATAAGATCATAGTATTACCCTTAGCCATATCTAAATATAATGAAAATCGTAACGAGACGGTCTAGGCCTGACCTGTTCGACTAATGTAATAGTTCGTTGTGTGAGCTTAACTTGTTAATCTTCCAACTAGTTTCTTGTAACTATAATTTTTTATCGAATATATAAATAAAAATTACAAAGTTATCTGAATCCCTGAAATAAGAAAAGGTGGTTGATCCCACAATTAAGTCCCTGAAATGAAATAGCACCCATTTGGCTTGGGTAGAAATGATTTGACTGGGATATGCAATCAGGCGTGGAAGAAAGGTTTCATTAAGGTTGTTGAAAGAATCAATCAATCAATCTTATCGATTAAAACATGTTGACGTGCATCAACTTTACTTCTGTTGATGTGCCAAAATATCTTAACATTCATTAGGGCCGTATACATATATAAATGCAGCATGCTTTCCCTGGTCAAGCTAATCACACGCCAGTCCCTTCATTTGGTGGTGACCATTTCTGGATATTCCGCTGATGCAAGAAGATATACCAACTAACACACACTCAAGAAGCTTTATGAATTAGTTAGTCTGGTTGATGTACTTAAACCCCTCCCTTTTCACCTTAATTACAGGGGAGGCAACCAAAACGGTTCTACCTAATCCAGTCCAAGTCAAGTTGCATGCAACAAAAGCAAACACTAAATTGCCAATAGTAGTAAGTACCTTGCTTAATTTGTGACGTTTTAACAACTCCTATAGCCTACAGTCACTCATTTTGCTTAAGATTTGGTGGTTGCCTCACCTAAGATCCGGTTAATAAAAGTTTGCCTAATGCACCTAATGAACCATCGTTTTCTTTAAACAAAAGTTTTGCCTAGTTAATTGTATCTTTTGACTATAGAAAAAGGGTGCATGCGACCCTTTTGATGTGAAAGTATTTTCTAGCATCTAGATGCTGCCTCAGATTTCTTAAGCTACCTGGATTAGTAGTAGCCTAATACACCTATATAGGCCATTGTTTTCTTTTAACCAAAAGTTTAGCCTAGTACTACCACATTAGCACATCTAATTTAATGTGCATGTCTTTTTGACTGCAGAAAAAGAACGCGACTCTTTTGATGTAAAAGTATTTCCTAGCATCTAGACAATGTCTTGGATTTCTTAAGCTAGTTGGATTATATCTAAGCAATTGCCTTTTCAGCATATAAACAGGAGTGCGAAATCGTGCACTCCTCAACGAGTGGATATTTCACATTTTAATCTTTATTCTTGATTTAATTTAGGGAGTTATGTAACGAGAGTCGTGATTCTAAACACGGAGGGTAATGGGGCCATCCGTTAAATAATCAACCTATCAGAAGAATATGTGAAATATACATTCGTTAGAGGAGTGTGAACAGATTTGGACTCTATAAACAGGGTTCCTTTTCCGCAATTAATGCCTGTTAGCAGTAGTATTATTGAACAAGTTCTAAAGATATAAGTTATATAACCGTTTATGGCCTTTGAACTTTGAAGTGTGAGACTTGGGTCAAGTGTATGGTGCTAAATGTTCCTTGCCAGCTAGACTAGATGATTTTTGAGCAATTGCATGTTCATACAAGTTCTATTATTATCGAGCAAGTTTCAAAGATAGAACGATAGATGGCCTTTGAAGTGTAAGACTCTTTGGGTTAAACGTACGGGTGGGGCTACATGTTCCTAGCCAGATGCTGCACACAGATAGTAATTACTAATCTTATTATTAAGAAACTGCCATCTATAATCTTAGCTCGGCCGCCTCGGCGCCTCATATTGACTGGCTCTTCGCATAACTAAGAAGCCACTGCCTAATACAAAATCTAGCAGTTCATGTGTCAGAAGCTTAATTCTTTACAAAAACACTACTGTTGTGAAATAGAGGATCTAGGAATAGAAAAACAAGTAAGGATAAGCAACAAGTTGTTGTGTTGTGCAGCTTGTGCTGGTGCAGCAATATTAATCTATGGTTGAAGATGGTTTTTTCCTTTTCCTGGAACCGACCATGTTAACTGTAAACAATTCATGATAAAAATACAAATGACAAAATTCTTCATTGTCTCTTGGTAATTGAATAATTCCTAGCTCATTCCCCATCCAAAAACAACACAGGAAATATATATTTAAAGAAATCGAAATTTCGTGTCGCTTGCGGTGGAATAGGAGACAACCGAGTAGATTTATATTCATAAAACGGGCGCTGCAAAGGTTTCAGAACGTGGTGTACATGAATGAAACCAAAAGTAAAGATAATAAAGAAAAATACTAAAACATAAAGAGCAGCAGTGAGTTATCAATAATTTGTTGGAGCTAACAGGTAAGTTCAGGAGTGATCCAAATTAACGGGGCCGTAAACATACACATACTGGGTTACTCAGACGTGAAGACATGCCATGTTACTCGACGAGTCGATGTGAAGATGCTTTGACACGAGGATGCTATGTTGGCCAACGTCAAGATCCTAAGAGCATAAAAGGCTAAAACACCTTGAGGGTACACGGTCTTGGCATAAAGCTGTGTTCGTGTTTGAATTCGAAGTGTCTATTGGGATGAACAAACATCTCCCAACAGACACTTGGATACCCAATAAGTACCTTCCTGACGAGAGTGGTACAAGTACAAGAAGTCTTTTTCTTAGTGAAGTGTTGTTAGTACCAAAATGTTGTTTGCATGTCTTGGACTTTTTGTTTGCAAAGCCTAAATACTTGCCTCTGGCTTGAGATAGATTCTAAACCATTATGAAGCACAGTGGCATCGATGAAATCCTTCACCACAAGCACCTTCCAAAATAACACTAAGCAGCAAGTGACTTTAATCAACAGCAATAGAGGGAGGTGTTAGGAAGCCACTTGGATTTTGGTCAGGAGCTACCGCTCTTTAAAGATAAGACTTGGAAATGGGAGAAAAAAACTGAATGCATGAATATCATATATCCATGTTTATCTGAGAACCCAAGTATCAAGTCACTCCTATGTGAAAAACGAGAAAATGCGAAAACAAACCAGACACAGTGTAGGTGCAAATAATCCATGGAGCTAGGTGGAACCATCCTGACTAAGGGCGCACCAGGCGAAACGAGTACTAGAAGCACTGAATCACTTCATCAGGCCTGGGCACGGGGAAAGAGGAATGTAGAGACGACTCGAAAAGTCGACATGAAGGGGAAAAAGCTTTGATGTGATGCTCACGAGTTCGAGGACAATTAATGCACCGACAAGGTCGGTGGGAGATGAGAGAAGCTCGGCCAAACAAGACTCGGCCAAGCATCTCAAGAGCGTGCCGATCATATCCACCCAACGGACGACATCGGGCGATGACACCGCTCGGCTAAATGACTCGGCTCGATAAAAAGTAGAGATCGACCGAGGCACCAAAGAAGTCGCCCGAGAAGAACATCCGGGAAGCTATACCGTGCTCAACACTTTGTAATATTGATGTATCACCGCTTTTAACTATAAATAGGGATCGTGTAGGAAGGTAGAGGGAGGATTTTTGGAAAGAAAGGAGAGAGAAAGGAGAGTAGTATTAGGCATTAGTGAGCATTATTGTGTGTTGGATCCTTGTAACCTTGCGTGAAGTAATAAGATCACCCTTAACCCCGTGGACGTAGGTAATCATACCAACCACGTAAATCTTGTGTTCTTTGATGCCTTTGTTTGTTTTGCTTCTTAGTATATTTCATTCGGATGTAGTAGTAGGATTTTCTACATCTACATTCTGGCGCCGACTAAGGGGACCGTATAACATCTTCTGATACCTTGAAATCGGTTACCAAAAGAGGAAAGTCCAAGCTCTAAGCCACCTTGCGTGCTAGTTGACGCTAAGAGAGAAACTCTTTTGGTTTTTTTATCTTTGTTTTCTTAGCAAAACCTTATTGAGTTCGATATAAGTTCGCTTTGTGTTCTTGCTTTTATCTTTGTTTTCTTAGCAAAACCTTATCGAGTTTGATATAAGTTCGCTTTTGTGTTCTTGTTTCTTATCTTTGTTTTCGTAGCAAAACATGTCTTTCGCTTAAACAAAGTCGTCAAGACTGCTTTCATTAAGCTAGGCTATTAGCTTAAGACACCTCATAAGTTATTGGAAGATCCGTGAGCTCCAAATAACATCTTTCGATGTTGGTAGAAGCTAGAAGGAAATCCCATCTCGCTGGCCGTCATCTATTGTTTCAAACCTCGTTAAAGAGAGATTCAACAGATCCTATCAACATCTATTGAGGATAGTTGATGCTAAATGAAAAGACTCTAACTGGCCGTAACGCATAGGTTGCTAGATTTATCATCTAATGATCACCTCCATGATTTAAGGATAGATATCGTTACATTAGTCTTCATTTACTCTGCTTCGCCGTTTAAACCCTTCTTTTGCAAATTGAACAAAGCACAATAATGGTGGAAGCAAGACTAGCTCATAATCATTGAGTCTAGTTTTCTAAAACTATGGCCGGAAGGATTATAGTGAGCTGGGTCGTTAAGCGACCTCATTTTGATCCTACACTAGAAGCCTCACAAAGATCGCAGAGAAAACTGTAGGAATCCTACGGTTCAACCGTCTCCGGGAATTCCTAGGCAACTTGTATAGGAAGGCCATCAAAGACAAAGAGTGTTGAGGGTTGTCATTACTATCCATCGTCGCCAAGAAAGAAATCTTCCGATTTAACGTACGGTGATTAATGACTTTCGGCGCTAGGAATGTTAGGACAAATAATGATTAATGCATAGGAAAGTACCGAAAGCGATGTGTCGAGACAAACTTTTCAAAGATTTTCCTTTACTTCGCCAAAACAATTTGATCACAGACCAACACGCTAGCGTAAATGGAAGTGTACTATAAGAACTTTTCCCGCCTTGCACTACGTAACTGCTGTACTCTATCCTTAACCTTTTTTCAGAAAGCGGTCAAAAGTGTTGTGTACTTTGCCGACGTAGGTACGAACGGGCGAGCGAGCGAGAACGAGGACGATATCGAAGGAAATGGCGAGCACCTCCCAGACGAACGGGATCCTAAGAAACCGAGTCACAGCGGGATCTAGTGTGCAAGAAGGACTCACGGATTCCCGACACGACGATCATCGGCCAAACAACCAGGGAGGGACTCAGGCATTAATCAAAGGCATGACTATTGTCGACGAGGAGGTCGATTTAGGCCGAGACGACGATCTCCCACCTGGGATGCTGAGGATTAACCCGAGCCAGGTGGGGCAGAGGAATGAGGACGACATGGAAGATGGAAGAACTGCATCGGATACCGAGGAGGAGGAGGAAGTGCAGACGATACAGGAGGAACTAGGGAGAGAAAGACAACCGATAGAGTACCAGCGAGAACTAGAACGAGAAGGTGAGAGGCTTAGCGAGTACATTTGGCAAGGGGCGACCACAACCGGACATCCCCCAGCAGCGGCCGACCATCCCGTAGCCCGATCGTCCCCCCGTCGTGCTCTCTCGACGAGACCTCCAACCGCACTCCCTAATATAACAGACACCAAGTGAATGGCCACTCTAGCCATGAAAGCACCGACCCAATGTTACTCGCTATATTGGCAAGCCAAAGAAGGCAAGAAGACCTAATGAGAGAACCGCAAAGGAGAAACCTAGCTTTTGTGAACATGAAAACTACCAACTCCGTAACAGAGAACTAGGTCGAGAGGATCGCCGAGCCGAGGCGCTTCTAGCAACCACACTCCATCGAGGAACACCCCACCCCCTCCCCAAGCCGAGAACGCATACCCGACCCTAATCGGCCGAGAGGAGGGTATGGGCCACAAAGGATTCTTCGACCGAGGAAGAAGCGACCAATGAAAGCACCTGATGCGACAACCAAACAAAAGATCGAACGACTCGAGAAGATGGTCAAAAACTCGACCGGAAACAACGAGGACGATAAGTTAGCAATAGTAATCCAGCGAAGCCTTAAGACACCGTTTACTGTGGAATTAGATCGGACTCGTTCCGCCTAATTGTACGTTATCTTCCCATCTAGGTTTGACCCGACGGCATTTGGAGAGCACACATCAAAATGTACGGCATGTCCTTGTTACAAAGTGGAAGAATCATGATGTGGTCATGTGCAAATTCTTCCCAAAGAGTCCGGAGGGCGAGGCGAAGAGTTGGTTCTACACCCCGCCCGATGAACTGGGCTGGGAGCTATGCAGATCCGGTAGAGACCTTCCTTGAAACTTACATGCATAATGTAAAGATAGCTCGGCCCGAGTCGATAAGTCAAGTTCACCCTTGCACGAAGACTCGAGGGAGCCGCTGCGCTCTTTAACGGACGTGATGGAGAAAGTTATGTACGGACATTGGGAAGGCGCCGGTCGACCAAACGTATATTCGGTTTCGAGAATTCATTAAGGAAGTCGGATCCCATCTGGGTAAAGAATGTACACCGAGAAGCCTAAGACATTAAGAGAGAGAGATTCTAAGATGCAAGAGCACTACATCGCCTTAGGAGATTCGGAAGGAGCGCAAGATAGAGGAATACAAGAGACAAGCGCCAGAGAGGCCACCCCGCGAGAAGCCACGGTGTAGCGATCCGAGAAAAGGTCGGGCACTCAAGATCGGGGAAAACAAAAAGTTTGGGTCGAGAAAGGAAAGAAGCCTCGTCACGAGCCAAGGTCTTATACTCCATTAAATGCACCATTAGAAGAGATATTCAAGGAAGTCGAAAAGAGGAATGATATCCGATATCCCAAGACTCGGGGAATTCAGTTCGACGGAACAAGGAACCACCCGAGTTCTCGCCATTATCACCAGCTCCGTGGCCATTCGACTAACGATTGTAGGGAAGTGAAAGACATCAGTCCAAGACCTAATCCGAGATGGATATTTACGATATTTCGCTCAAGACATCGCCGACACTCAAGCCAGCCCGACGTCCTAAGTGCACCAAATAAGAATCAATCGTGGCACCGGTTCGCCCGCAACACCATATCGCACTCCGCAACTCGTGGGCACGACTTGGGAACCGGTATCACCTCGAGAATTCATAAAGGGATCGATCGGCAAAGAAATCTCGTGTGGCCAAGACCCCGCCCATGGAACCATGGATGATGCGCCGATCACCTTCGGCGAAAAACGTCCCCATTGAACGGCCAAGCACACGGGGATCCCTTAGTAATAACTCTATTGATCGAGGAATGGGGCGTCCTCGGGATATTAATGGACAACTACAGCTCTCACGCCGAAGTCCTGTTCTATGACACTTTCAAGAGGATGGAATTGTCCGATGACATCCTGATCCCTTCAACCTATAGAATCTATGGCTTCAACGGTATGGTGACAGTACCAAAGGGAGAAGTCACCCTCCGAGTCTCTGACGGAGAGGGGATTCCTGACACACTCACCACCTTTGCGTGGTCGATGTTGTGTCACCATACGAAGCGATTCTGGGTCGGGGCCCCGGCTTGGGAATTAAAGGAGTCGCCTCGGCCTATCATCAAAGATTGCGGTTCCCATATTATCGAGGAGTGGTAGAGGTGCTAGGCGACCCCCAGGCGGCGAGGCAGTGCGTGCATATAGACGTCCAGCAGAATGAGGAGAGGCAGTCAAGGAAACGACAAGAAAAGAACAAGTCTAAGGAAATAAAGGCGGGAGAGGAGCTGGAAAGGGTAATGTCACAAGCCATCGCTACCTATGAAGCCATGAGAAAGAGACCTTATAGCAATCATCACAGGAGCCAGAATAATCGGCAACTAAAGAAAACTTCTCGCCCTAGAACCAACCCGACAAGTCAATCTAGGCACCGAGGAGGAGCCAAAATTAGTGAGAATAGGGTCTCTTGACAAACGAACAATCTCAAATAGCTTGACAACTCTTTTGAAGGAGCACATGGATATATTTGCTTGGCAAATGCACGACATGTAAGGAATCGACACTAAGTCCTGTTTGCACCACCTACGGATAGACCTCAAGTTCAAACCTATCGTGACAAAAGATGAGAAGAATCGCACCCGAGTTACAACCGACGCTGGAGGCCGAGCCAAGAAGTCAGTACAAGCAGAATCATCCGAAAGGCCCAATACCCACAATGGATATCTAATATGGTGATAGTCCCCAAAAGGAATGGGGCGTTCGGATCGCATCGACTATAGTGACTTGAAAAAGCATGCCCAAAGGACAACTTCCTCTCCCAAAGATCGATCGCCTAGTGGAATCCATTGTCGGGTATAAGGCGATAACGCTCATGGACGGACACTCGTGGATATAATCAAATACCTCTCGGCCCCCCGAAGATCAAGAGCATACATCCTTCTTCACACCAAGAGGATTGTGTTGCTACACCAAAATGCCATTTGATTGAGAAATTCAGGCGCCACCTATCAAAGGTTGGTGGAAGACATGTTCGAATATAAAATACACGATACCATTGAGGTATATGTGGACGATATGTTGGTCAAGAGCAAGGTGGCCAACAACCACATCGACGACCTCCGAGGCATATTTCAAACCATGAGGAGATACAAGATGAGGGTAAATCCTGTTCAGTAACTTTTGGGTCACCTCGAGCAAGTTTTTAGGATACATAATCACCGACAAAGGAATTGAAGCCGACCTGCATAAAATCGAGCCATCGTGGAAATGCCATCGCTCATAACAGTTAAAGACATGCAACGATTAAATGGAACTTGGCGCCTTAGGGCGATTCATCTCTCTGTCGTCCGACAGTCAAGGACTTCTTGGGACATTACGAAAGGAGAGAAGTTTAAGTGGACCGAGGAGTGTGAAGAAGCATTTCAAAAAATCAAGCAACATCTCGCGAGTCCACGGCCTGTTAGCTGGAGACCCGAGCCCGAGGACATACTAACATTATATCTTGGGAAACCAACCATCGCCAAGTCGTACTAGTCAAGAACGTGGGAGGGGAAGAAAAGCCGGTGTATTTCATAAGCAAGACCATGAATCCAGCAGAGAGGAACTACATCAGGATCGAGCAACTAATATTAGCATTGGTGTTTGCAACACAGAAGCTCCGAACGTATTTCCAAACCTACAAGATTCGGGTGCTTACAAAGTCCTCCATAGAGTCGGGATCGAAATGCACCGAGGTCTGGACGGATCTCAAAGGAGTCGAAATAAAGCGTCTCGACATTGTTTACGAAATGCGAACAGCGGTAAAAAGCACGGGAAAATGGCAACTTCCCGCACTTCCCCTCAACGACGAATATGAAGTAGAAGACATACCCTAATGGAGGAAGACCAAGAGGACCCGTCCGACCCGCTCGAGTCATGCACCTCCACACGATGGGAGGTTTTCGTGGATGGGTCATCCAATAAAGATGGATCGGGTTTGGGATTGGTCTTCACGACGCCAAAGGGGAAAAGATGGTCCACTCCTTTAGGCTCGAGTTTAAAGCAACTAACAATGTCAATACGAGGCTAGTAGTACATGCTTTGCGCTGATATGGAGATGGGAATCCAAGAGGTACGGCTTACTAGCGACTCCCACCTAGTTTTCCGACAAATCACGGCAATACGCCATACATGACCCTATACTACGTAAATACTGAGCTCGTCCACTTCACATCGTCGTATACCGAGCATCAAGTTTCTACATATCTCAGAAAGGACAATAGCCACTCGGACGCCCGGGCGTACATTGCTTCCATGTTGACAAGATTCTGCCGTCGAAGGCATCGGAGTTATGAGAGTCTTAATGCCTTCGCACTCGAGAGACCGTGGATATCGGCGCACATGTCGCGGAACCACTACCGATCAATATCGGGCCGATGATCGGAGGAAACCGATCCACCCATACCTCGAAACAGAAAGTTGCCCATGGGGCGACCCGAGATCAACAAAATCAAAAGCAAAGTCAGCTGCGTACGAACTTCGAGACGGCACCCATACGTAAAGTCATACTGGGACCATTACTAAGATGCCCTCGAGTAAAGAAGAAGGGCATACGATCCTCAACGACCACACTATGGGGTCATGGAAACCACAGCCAGCCGCAGCCCAGCGCACGAGCTAAAACCATGGGATACTCTCTGGACGCATACGAACGAGGACGCGAGGCATATGGCCCTGCCTCGACGAATGCCAAAAATTTGGGAAGAAGATACACGCACCTAAAGTAACATTAAACTCCGTTATCGCCCTTGGCCTTTTGCTAAACGGGGGATCGATATCGGGACCATTGCACGTCTGGACGCAAAGGAGGAAGTACCTAATTGTATCCACCGACTACTTTACTAAATGGGCTGAGGCCGCCCATCAAACACATACGGATAAAGATGTTTTCCGATTCATCTGGGAACACATCATATGTCGCTTGGAGTACCTACACAATCGTTCTCCGACAACGTGAAACAACATGGCAAGAACATCGACCTGCTATTCAACACCTACAACATCCGGAAGACCAAGTCCACGCCCATGTACCCTCAAAGCAATGGACAAAGCGAGATAACGAACAAAACCATCTCCGATAACATGAAGAAGAAGCTGACCTGGAATATGGAGAATGGTGCGAGGAACTTTATAACGTATTATGGGCATATAGACAACTCGCAGAGAGTGCAACCTGGATTATCGCCTTTCATGCTAACATATGGGACCGAAGCCATCCTTCCCACTAAGCAATGATACCCACCACAAGAACCGAAGAAGGAGACGAAACATCTCAAGAGCATCTTATCCTAGCTAAACTCACGATCTAGAAGAAACAAGATAGATGGCCCCCCGCAAAAAATGGAAAATTATCAACGAAGAATCCAAATGAATACAACAAACGGGTTCGACCCAGAGAATTTCAACCAGGGTAAAGCTGGTAGTAGATCTACCCGCCATGAACGTGATAAAAAAGGCGCTGAAAAGCTAGCACCACGATGGGGGGACCCTACACCCCTGTTGAGAAGGTTGGTGAGCATACAAGATACTAAACCTGGACGGACACCCGAGCTAATGACCGTGAATGCTACGCGATCAAAGCTATATCATCCATAAACTAGTATGATATCTGGTCATTTATTTTCGTGAAAGGCCACGTGGGGTTGGGAAATAAGACAAGCGCGTCGAATGGTCGTTTCGAACCTCGGGTTTATTGGTATCAGGCAAGCAGCTCATGCTATTTACACTAAGACCCGACTATTCGAACCTGCCACGGTAGTGTGAAAGGCCGAGGTCCAAGGGCTCCGCGCTGTAAACAAGTGGCCGATTGTCGAGGCATGAGTACTCGACAATCGAGCAATAACATCGCTTCTCGCAAGTGGCCGAAATCACTTGCCCAAGAAGGTTAATCGATAACTTTATCGATCCCATAGAAATTAGGGAAAGACCAAATACCCTTCCACTAGATCTCGAAAGACGGTGATGAGATACCCCAATCCTGGGACATGGCATTGGGCCCGGGCGATCCTCCTTGTCGAGTGTGTTCGACGAAACTACATTTATGATTAACCTATCTATTCATGCAGGCATACATAACAAGGTCAAAAATAAACCACACATCACAACTAACATAAATAAGAACAAGAATATGCATAATATGCCAGAGCAAGAAAGACAACTACTCCACGACGATCAACGCATTAAAAGTTTACGAAAATTAAAGGTGTTCGAGCGGATTAAAACCCAACGGAAAGGGTAAGAAAGCGACGCACCTGCAAAATACATGTTCACTCCTAGAAGGAACGGGCCCTGACCGCTTTTCTTAGCAATGAGATCGCCCGCTTATCAAGCACCGCCTTCACACCGCTTTTAACCTTCGAGACGAGCTCATCATAAACTTCGCTTCTTTGCAGCATTTTGCGCCAGCCGCATCGACGCCGCTTCGACTGCTACAATGCTCAAGCAACCGAGACCTCTTCCCTTCAATCGGCATTCTCTTTTTCCAACGATGCCGCCTTTCTTCTTTCTCAAAACAACAAGACGGCTACCATACACACAAGACTAAGACAATGACAAGGAAAGCACAACACGAGGCACACCACCTTTCCAACAAAGGCAACTACTCTAATGGTCTCTTCAGACTGCAGACAACACTGAGAAGACATCTTTGAAGAAACTTAGATATCACTGCTCAGCAATCTAGTAAAGATTTCACATCACTCCATTCGGCCCTCTCGGGAGCTGGGCTATCTCGCAAACCCGGAGACCGGGACAACCCACTCCAACTCCTCGTAAACCTTTTGGACTCACAGCTTCTCAAGGGATTCTCTGCCACACTTCTACAAAGATTCTCTCCCCCAAGATCCGAGGCGATTCGCATGCAAATCTCGAACCTGGTCTCACCACCACATTGACTCTAAGTTGTCGGCCAACAATGTTTTATCTCAAGGCGATACCTTTGGAACCGAGCTAAGTTCGCCTCTAAGATTATCAATTTCCTGGACATACTAAAAGTCTCGTAGCGATGCGCTTTGACTCAAGATCTTCAATCTCGTTTAAACTCCGTCGATCTTAGCGTCCTTATTAATCTGCTCTCTCGTCAGAAGTTCAAAACATGATCCCGTTCTATGTTCACTTCAACAAACGACACCTCGTGGGCAGCGTCGGGCCTCCGCACTAGAAGATTCGGCCAGGCAGTAGTACTAAGCTCGTGGATATCAAGGCTACAAGATCAATCATAACTAGTCGAAAAGTAAAACAAATACCTTTGGTCTTGGCCAACCGCTTCTCCACTTTTCGAGATCGTTCGCGTTCCTCGGCGTAACAAGAGACGAAGACCTCCTTCGGCGCCTCCTTGCGTTGAAGGCGATTCAACAACGAGCGATTGATATCCTACAAACACCATTGTCGTTAGTAGTTACCCCATGGCGTGAAAGCATAACCCAATAACACAAACTTACCAAAGACATCAAAAGTGCTTTTCAAACCAAAGATCATAAAAACGAGATACTGATCTTCTTCTCATCCGACAGAGGAAAACTCAGGGGAAATGAGGGCCCCAAGAGAGTTGCACATAGACCCGAGACGACAAGTGCCAGGTGACATTGGCCGCCGAGTTAGGAACTACAAAGAGACAAGAGGCTTGAAGAACTCGTCTCCAAAGCAGTTAACATTTTCTTCACCACGAATAACCACATTATCCCCACCACCGCATATCTCTTCCTCACCACCTTCAAAGATTATCCTAATCAAAAAGACCATCATCACCATCATCATCGACTTCGAGATACACAAATTATCGGCAAGAACAATCCTCATCAGCCTAACTCCCTGGCGCTTTTCTCCTGGGCAGACAGATCATCTCGTTTCTCGCTCTCCCTTGGGCTTTCACCTGCCATGTGGGTAATTAAACATCATAAGATTTCGAGGCGACTTCCTCTGAAATGCGAGCAGCGGCAGCGATCATCTAGATCCTCACCGTCCTCGCCAAGCGCCCACCACCTTTGTCAACCCCGCCTTCTCGCATGAGCCGAAGCGTCGAACCATGCAAGGCAACAAATAGGGCACGTACATGTACGTCCAAATAAAAATGAGTATATTTGTTACCTTCCCTCGGCCTCTCCGGCTCCCCGCAACTCTATCTATTTCCGAGGAACCAAAGACTCGAAGGAATACCTCGGGACTTAGTCTCAGAAACACAAAAAATCAAAACATCACCCCCGCAAGTCGCCCGAGCCAATCGACAAGAAAACAGAAATACACTTACCCGATCGATATTGACCACCCAGAAAGGATAAAAACTCGGCGGAGAGAATGGCCACCGAAGAGGACCAGAAATAGCCATTGGAACCCGATCCCAAGCCGTACCAGTATGATCGCGGCATGCTTGTTGAACTTTTTCGGATCCTCATCCAATAGAATCTTCCCGACACCTTCTAACAGCCTTATGGCTACGAGGGTCACAAAGAAACCATAAGATCACTCATTTTAGTTAAATTCCGCCTTGAGCATCGTCAAGAAATCAAGTGAGTATAGTCACCCGCTGAGAAGGATGATAAGTGGACCAAGTAGTAGGAGAACACTCGCCTACCGCGCTTCTCCAACTCTGGGACAAAATACGAAAGGTATTGCGGTATTCCATTGAGTTTAATACGAGACGGACGGATCTTGAGAGGGCTTCATACCAAAACGGTCTGGTTGGGATCATATACGAGAAAAACGGCTCCTAGCCTCACTGGGCCCTCCAGACAAATGGTCTGCCGCCAGAGAAAGGAAAACTTTAGACATCATCTTTTCTTTAAAACGCTTTTTTGGACTTAGACAAGAGCCTCTGATGTCATAACTCATGGGAGGCCAACTCATCTTTCAATTGCCGAATGAATCGCTCATCCGAAAAATCTTTTAGAATCCTTTGTCACCCTACATGAAACGGGTTATTGCTATCAAAAGATAGAAGACAGAGCACGATAATCATGCTTTAGAAGGGCTCTCTACATCAAACAAAGAATCGAGCGATACACCGTCTCTCACTGTAAAACACATAGCTCACGACCTTTGTCACATAGAAGGAGTCGAAGATGCCACATGAAAATTAGTGAAGAAACTACGGAGGAGCAAAAATACGACTCACCTAAGTTGCTCACAGACTTAAACAAGGAAGATGCAGAACGATGGAGGAAAAGGAAAGAAACTCAGGGAAAAGATAATTCAATGATACCCAACATAGGCTGCACAAAAACTAGAGAGAAAGGAGGAAAAATGGCTATGAAAGTAAAGGGGAATAAGGTTTAAGAATCGTTTATAAACCTCTCCTGGTAACCGACGAGAAGAAACCTATTGCACAAAAGAAAGTGGGGAACAAAGATTGCGAAAACCCGCATGACCGAGGACGCGGAAGACGAGAGCTTTTCCCACGCGGCCGATCACATCGAGTGAAAGAAATGACAAATGTAGGTGCAATAATCCATGAGCTAGGTGGAACCATCTCCGACTAAGGGCGCACCAAAGTAAACGAGTACTGAAGCACGAATCACCTCATCGCCCGGGCACGGAAAGAGGAATGTGAGACAATAAAAGTCGACATGAAGAGTGAAAAGCTTACGTGATGCTCGTCGAGTTCCGAGGACAATTAATGCATCGACAAGGCCCAGAAGAGATGAGAGAAGCTCGCCAAAACAAGACTCGCTAAGTATCTCGAAGAGCGATGCCGATCATATCCACCTAACGGATGACACCCAAGCGACGATACCGCCTGGCTAAATGACTCCGCCGATAAAAAGTAGAGATCGATCGAGGCACCAACAAGTCGCCCGAGAAGAACATCTTAAGCTATACTAGGGCTCAACATCAATATTGCGTATCACCGCCGTAACTATAAATAGGGATCGTGGTAGAAGGTAGAGGGGAGGATTTTTTTGGAAAGAAAGGAGAGAAAAAGGAGAGTAAAGAATTAGGCATTAGTGAGCATTATTTGGTTGATCCTTGAACCTTGCTGAAGTAATAAGATTACCCCTTAACCCCCGTGGACGTAGGTAATCATACCGAACCACATAAATCTTGTGTTCTTTGATACCTTTGTTTGTTTTGCTTCTTAGTATATTTCATTCGGATGTAGTAGTAGGATTTTCTACATCTACACACAGTAAACACTTAACAAGGGTTTTGATTAATAAAAAACTAAAACCCAAGTATAGTCCAAAGAGATTATATTCTCTATTAAGAGGGTCTCGATGAATTCGGAAGTTCTAATTCTGAAATATAGTAAGATAAGGGGGAAGATTATTGTATGCTACTACAAAATGATGATGATGATTTTTCATCATGATGGCGATGATTATTGATTAAGTGTAAGATTTAAATCAATTGCAATGATTAATTAGTATCCCGGTAGTAGTGAATAACTATTGAGATGTGATAATGAATGATTCAATTTAAAGATGATGAATGTTTAATGAATCACATAAGAAACTTGTAGGAAAACGAAGAATTGAGCAAAAAAAAAAAAAAATAGACAGAGAAAATCAAGAAGAAAAATGGTGGTAGTGACTTTATATTCGTTAACAAATTAAAATTTCGAATCTAGTGTTCCAGTGGCTACTTTTAGTTCCTAAACAAATCAAAACTTCAAACTAAATATCTCGCTCCAAAGATTTTCTTCAATGGAGTTTTTGAGGAAGAGATATTAAAAAAAGGAAGAAAACATGGATTTGTCCTCAATTTTTTAGTTTTCGCTCCTCCAATTTCCAATGTTAGTATTTAATAACTAAATTGTAAACAAAACAACTAAAACCGAGTTAGAGTATAGCCAATGATATAGTGGAGGAAATGTGCACCCTGTTAACAAGGGTGCACAAAGTCACACTCAATTAATACTCATCATTTACAAATTTTCTAAATACAACGTACAAATTTGCTCATTTGATCAAGCCTTAGTAAATACAAAATAATCACCTCTGGGAAAAATAAATGACTCAATGTGTATGAACACATTTAGTAACTTTTATTCAATATGACTTTTAATTTTATCCTTAATCAAAGATATACATAAATCATCATACATATAATGAAAAGATATGCAAGGGATCTCTCAATAAGACCTCAGTAGGATAAAACACATCATCCTAAATGCTCCATCGAAGAAGTTAATAGATAATGTAGAAACACATTGCCAATCATTACACACCAAATGCTCATGGAATCCTAATTGTCTCATAATCAAACGAGTAACCCACCTAATCCGTCAAATGCTTTTGACATATCGCTTAAGAGCCATAAGCCGAGGCCTATTCCTCAAAGTATCATTACGCTCATGTGCAATAACTATATTATCAATTGTTTACCTAAGATATAAAAATGCTCGATAAATACTAATAAACATTTCCATCCTGCCTTTCAACCTACTAGCCAAGAGCTTAGAAATGATATTGTGAACTTACTTACATTATCTGCACCAATTGGTCTAAAATAGATTATTTCAAGAGATTTGCTTGGGTATTAAAGATATAAACTATGTCCATCCGTTTAAGAAGACTGTAACGTAGCCGGAAAAAAGGCTTACCATTTTAAAAGTATCACTTCGCAACCCCCACATCCGTTGATAAAATCCAAGGTATGCATCTGACCCAAGGTCCATACCGCATCTCGCCAAACTATTACCTTAATCTCCTTATCACTGAGTGTCAATCATAAAATCATTCTCAACTTCAAATACAAGATCAAGCATTTTTGAAAACTCACATGCATTTGGAGGATTCGTATTTTACTAATTTTTAGCAAAATGATCCATCAATTTAATAACTACTTACATGCTTCTATTTGTCAAACAAATATCTCATACTACTTGATCCACTCTTCCTGCTTTTACTTTCCCTAAATTAACTTCCTACTTTATGAAGTATTAATATTTTGATCATAAAATCTAACACATTCTACCCAACTATTTACTATTTTGATCATCAAACCTTAATGAACACTATACAAAGTTTTTGATTTATCTCCTAGCTCAACAATTTGACATCCCTAGAGTTACTAAAGCAATTTTAGACTTACGCAATTTGATCTTTCAAACTGCTTATATGAGCATGGATATTAAACAAAAGTATGTGCTCCAATGTCTAAGATTTATTTACATCATTCCAATTGACATGTTTTAAAGCATACAACAATTGACATGTATGTGCGTGCCAACCCACATTACCTAAGATAACACCAATTAATAAAGAATAACATTCTTACAAGAATCATCCATAAGCCAACACCTATTAAATCTCCGAGGTATTTTGTAGGGTTATCATTTTTTTTATAAGTAACAAGCAATATAGAACATTATCACTACCTATACTTACAAGGTGATAAACAATAAAATCAGATAAAACCTAACCATTCATATTTTACAAGTACTCTATCTAACCTCTCAAAATAAGCAATTACTACCTCCGTTAGTCCATGTATATGGGACTTCCAACACGTATCACATGATCAAGCTAAGCTCCATACATCAATGTAATTATTAACTTCATCTAATTTATTTTTGCTACTCTTGATTTCCACCTTTGCTTTCTCGTTATGCCTAAGAACAAAATCTCGATCCCCCGAGACAACCTGAGAGGAGCTAGACCTAGAATAAAGACTCAAGGCAAGACAAGGCTCAAGATGATTTTTTTCATAATAATATTTTTTAAAACCTCAAGGTGGGTTCTACTTCTGAAAGGTACACGTAAAAAAATAAATATGTTAAAAAAATCATCATCAAATATTGGAAATGAATCCTCAATCAAATTCCTGCGATATGGTGAAATATGAAACAAAGTTGAAATCTCTACTTCCCAAAAGCTTATAGCAAAACTGCACGATAAATTGGTATCTATTCTTCCTACCATGTTATTATGAGTAAGTTAATTCTTTTTCTAGTTGAGTATGGGTTAGACTTTAGGAAGTATCTTTCTTTCGAGAGCACTTTTTCTGGTTACCATTCTTACGTATTTTTATCAAATGAAAGAAACTCTATTACTAAAGTGTTTTAACTAAGGAAACAAGTTTACTTGGGACCAAAATGAAAAGCTATTCTAAGAGGTATTGAAAGTAATTCATAAACATGGAAAATACTTCACTCTAACTTACAATTTGGAGGTAAGTAATCGTTGTTTAACTTTAAGCAACCCATCTCATTTATCATTATAAATAAAGGATTCTCTGTAAGTAAGAATTTAAATCACTCCACGATGTGCATCTTTTTGCCGCAATACTCTTTCTTCCATAAACCTGTGTTTCCTCAAGAAACATAATTAGGTTACAACTTTAAAAATCTTCACTGGGATATGTGAAGCCCGGCCATACTATTTTACATGATAGATCTTTGTTATCTGAATTTTATTTTGATTATCGTAGATCTCGTCTATTCTAAAGGTCCATATATTCTGTTGTGACCCTTCAAGAACTATCGATTGAGGAATGAGATTGATAAAAACTAAATGGAGTTCTTTATCTCTGACCTTGTTAGTTCCACAATATCATGATCCAAGCTCGACTTAAATAGATCTTGTAAGGTAGACTCAATTATCAATTTCTATAAGTTTTGAAGAGGTTAAACCCTAATTGTTGAGGTTTACTTAATACTCGACCTTTTTCCCTGAGATCCATTAAAGAAAATAGATTTGTCTTACCTGATTGAAAGATATCTCAAGAACTTCAAATAGGTGTGTCTTGTTTGAGGTAGTAGTCTTCACCAAGGACCGTGGAGAAACTCTTAGGTCTCAGAAGGATGTCACTTAGAAGATCGTGTGCATAAGGACTTGCGACATCCAAGAGAAGTAAGGGAGACAACTTTAGCTGAACATCTTAGAGGTTATATTCAATCTCAACTATACTCTAGTACAAAGTCTTAATAATAGGCTAGTGTCAATAACGACGTAACTAATACAATGTGTGTTAAACTTGGACGAGGTCCCGTAGTTTTTATGTTAGATTGCAGGCTTCCCCTAGTTGACAATATTTCGGTCTCCTATGTTATTTTGGTCTCCGCAAGTAGTACATTAAACAACCTAAATTGTGTTACTCGTGAGTAAAAATTATACAATACTTGATCTTATTGAATATGCATCTCTCGATATGGATCATACAAGACTTATTCAAGTTTCGACATGGACAATATTAGACAAAATCTTGTTAAAACTATTTATTAATGCATTAAATCTAAACATACTGACATTGTAAGGATTATTCAGACAAGTTCACAGAACGCTTTTAAGGTATACTGTGCACCCTCTCTTTTCATATTGTATACAAGCATATGTGTAATTATAAGAAACAGCAATCTTGTAAAGGAGAAAGAAAATGAGTATACAATTCAAAAATCGCATTTTTGAGCTAAAATATGATACCATGATTACACAAATAAATATGAGAGATTCTACTCTATTTTATAAAAGCATTTTCCCTCTCAAATCCAAATAATTGAAATTTTAGATTTACTTTAACTATATTTTTATCTTACATGTTACAAGAATTTAATGACATGTTGAGCATATACAAAGTCAAAGTGCAAACCGAACAACTTGATTTTCGTTAACATAGAAAAACACACGACTAAATCTATCCAGGATAACGAAGAAATAAAAACATAGGAAATCAATATCTTTGTTATTACATAAATTATTAAGAATTACTTAATAAATATAATTAATACTTATTTGCAAGATGTTACAAACATTATCCGTTAAAAGTGTAAATCACCATTAACAAAAGTAACACATATCGACAAAGAATCTAAAAGTCAATTTTTAGCCAATATTATAAGATCATACAAAGTTTACCAAAAAAGTCCTCACCATTGGTTCCCTCATATTGGTAACTCTCGATGGAATTTGGTAAACCTTATTGCATTCTTGCAGCTTTAGTCTCAAACTTATGAATAATAAAGATTAGTTAGAAATGTGACCTTTATTGGCAAAACCATTTTCACTTGATAGGAAAACCTTTATTTTCATGTTGAACATTCCAGGGAACGATAAATAAATCTGAGTAGTGTTTAATCGGGTAATTGAACATTTCAACAAAGCTTGTAGAGATCTCGAGCTAAAGAAGCACTTTTGGTAGGAAACAACCAACCAACTTTAATGCCTAAAACAATCCGACTACTACCATGATCCACATTTTCTTCTCTATCTGTTTCTCCACATTCTCTTTCCTCATATTTTTTTTTTTTCCAAAATCAAATATAAAAAATGACGAAAAATGGGCCATATGCCCAAAAACCATAAAGTATGGGAGTAACATATTTCTAAAATATAAGTGACAAACTCATTTATGTGTCTAATTCGTCTCAATTCTATATATTGTTACTGCTCATTTTTGTACTTATTATGGTGTTTTGTGTGTAGGTATTTTTGTAAAAGAAATAGTTTTAGAGAAATCGGTTCGAAAATTACTAAAGGCACTCACAAAAGTGTTACATGCACCCCAACTTTGGATAAGAGCACCCCGTAAATGTGTTAAAGGCACTCTAGGTGATTTTTTTTCTATTTACACCTCAAAATTACTTCTTATACCCCACAATTCGCTATTCGCACCCCAAGATTGCTAAACCTAATCTGCTAAATGCACCCCCGATTTGGATAAGGGGCAGTCATCTTCAACAATTTGAATTTGGAAATTTGGTGGGAAAATTGGTTTTAAAAGGAACATAAGGTGTTCTAAAGAGACTAAATCGCTGAAACTAATTGGGTTTGTCCTAAATGATTAGACGAGCTATTAATGATCTTGGTTCATTTAAGATTGGTTGATAATCACCAATTGAGCGTAATATCATTATCGAGTTTATTTCCGGCAAAATTAGGGTTTGATGTTTAGACGAATTTTCGAGGAGATTCAATCGTTGGAATGAATTGATCGGACTGTTCAGGTTAAACAGGACTCGTAAGTCCTTCGATTCGGAAAGAATCGAGTCGTATCAACGAGTTTTGAAGCACATAGGAACTTAAGTTATTCACGAGATACATGAGTTGCAGCGAGTTTAGACATGATTTGCGTGTGTTTGGAGTGTGTAGAGCTGCACCTGAATCGTGAAGGAGATTATGCCCCTGCAGACGCGTGAAGAACCTAAACAAGGAAATTATTCTCGTGTTATCGCTCGTGGAAGAGAAATGAATTAATTGAAGATATTCTCGAAGATTTCTTAGCCATGTTAAGTATAAGTATAAATAGGGTGATGGAATTCCAAAGAAGGGGAACGGGGAGTTGGAGAAGAAATGGATGCTTAGAATCGAGAAAAGAGAGGTTACAAAAATTATTCATGCTGCTCAACCAAGAATACG
>JAJJWW010002340.1:0-126429 GCA_023531295.1 Papaver armeniacum | reverse complement strand
ATGCAGTACAAACAGTAACCAGAGAAGATACCACACAAACAGATACAAATCCATTTATTGACCCTACCTCTTGGATATTGCATTTCTTGACATCTCCAGGTATGAGAGATGCCTTCTGCATGGAATTGAAGAATTTCCTCTAGTTTGTTGGGGGATCCATTCAACTTCCCTTGTTCCCAATTCATCTTCCAAGCTGTAACATCTTCTTCGTTCTCATCTGACGGATCTTGTGATAGCCGGACATCGTTGGAGAAATGCGTAATCCACATACCCACCCAAGGAAAATTCCTCACATAAGCCATGATAGCAACCACTAAGGTTTAAACTGGTTGATAGACAGCAAAAAATACTGGACCTCCCCTGTTAATGCACCAGATTTGTACTGCAAATGATGCCACAAAACCCTACACCAACAATTTGTCAACATTAGTGCTCAAAACAATTTTGATCAGTGACTTGGTCGTTATCGACGGGCACAGTGATTTTAAGATCAGGTGCTTAGCATATTCATGAATCATTTGGTCTCAAAATAGGATCGTTTCACGTCAATAATGCGTAACTCTGAACTCCAAATGTGCAGTCTTTAAGTCGAAATAGAAGAGTTGCTGCCAAGTTTTGGCTGCTCTAAAGGTTAGTAAGTACTTACTGCATAGAATGCACTGAACAACTCTGCACCAGAGTGAACCAACCAAAGCTTGTGATTCTCTCTCAAGAACAGTAGTAATAGCTAGAAGGGATTTATTGAATATGCCGTTGCGTACCAACTATTTAACCTGGCGAGATTGGGTATACCCCAATTAATTGGGGTATACCCAATTTCAAGGGGACATGATGTGTCATTATTAAAAAGGGTGATTTTACTTTAATACCCTTAAACTAATTAAATCTTAAAAATAAACTCATTTCTTAATTTCATTAACCCTAAAATTAAAAACTAAACAACTCTTAATCTTCTCTTCTTCTTCTTCATCTTCATCTTCCATCAACCAAAGCCATATAAAAATCTTCAACTTTAATTTTCCAAAAAATTGTTGACTCTACTAGCGAAAAGAAGACTATAAATGATGTTTAAACTCAAACCCATCATTGTGTTGTGTGATTGATTGTTATGTTAGGTTGGAAATCGAAAATTATGATTTCTATGTTTTTGGTCGGCAAGGTCGTAACATGCATATCTTGCCGACTTTTCATAACATCCATGGCGACAAGTGTAAATTTTTTCAACAATTGTAGCAGGTATTTTTTGAAGACCTTAGCCGACTTATACCAGCCGTGAGGTATTTTCTCAACATATGCGGTGGGTTTTTTGTAGACCTTGTCGACTAATATTTTTCAATAGCCATCTCCTGTGTGTCAAAAAAAATAAAGTCGGGATGTTCTTCATTTAAATACCTTGCTTAGCTAAAAATTGGTCGGCATTTTATTCAAACAAAGACCATGCCAGGCCATATATAGCCGTCACCTTATTCAAACCTCTACCTTGCCGAGCCTTCGACATTTTTGAAAACCAAATTTTTGATCTTAATCGAACTCACAAGACGGATTAAAGGTTTAATCGTTGAATTTTCATTTTCAAAATTTTTATCTAAACTCAATTAATTAGCCTAATCAGTTTTTTAGTGTAAATTATAAAAGGGCATTTTTGCCACTTTGAAAATATTTGGTTAAGGGGTAACTTCTTTTACTTCAAAATGACCCTATTTTGTCTCATTTGGTATACCCCAATTAATCTGGTATACCCAAATCAAGCCAGGCTATTTAATGCCTAAAGTATATGGGTCACGGAGTCGGGGATATTTTGACTTGAGAGCTCAAAAATGGTGAATTCGGCAAAGCTTTCCCTACTAGGGTCCACAAATTATTTTTCTCCCAATCGCAACACTCATCAATTCAATTAAAGAAAGAAATAGTTTTGATAAAAATTCATCAAGAAACATTCTGGAAATTTGGGCTCCAGAAGAATTGTGCCAGGACTGTAGATAGCTGTTGATCCTATAAAGGACGTGTGGTTATGGTTGCTTATTTTCTCAAACTCATCCCCCGCTAAATTCATTTTCTTCCTCGAAGTCTTATCTTGAACAGTCCCAGCGTCAGGCGAGCTTAATTACTCTGGTCTCTCTTTGCCACCTAAATTTTGTATAGTAAAATTTTGTAATTTCTCATTTATCAAGGAATTTACAACAATGGGGCATCCCATGAAAACCCATACAATGCAGCACTGAACAGAAATTATTGAAATTATCTCGGAAAGTTCACAATGATAGGTACCCTAGCATCAGGAATAGAAGTCTTAATAGTTTATGTGGTTCACACAGAAGACTATTGAGAGGATTGCAGAGGAAACACACACGATAGATTGTAGATATCTGATGGTTTCCGGATCATTGCTGCAAAAACGATAGCTGGAGCTGTTAATGGCAGCATGGGGATTTAAAACTTTGGATTTCTTGCTTTTTATGGGTTAGCTGTAAAAGGACTCGGGTATGGACGTAACTTTAGGAGTTAAACCATAGTTGATCTTGACAGTTGCATGGAGTCTATTGTTGCATCATTATGTTAGTTGAAGCAGTTCATTATCTTGGGTGCATCATGATAAGGTGCTTTAGTACATCTTAACTTCGTTAGATACACGAAGGAAGTTTGGTTTGATTCTAAATAAATGCGACCAAGGCAGGGAATCTAAGACAAACCGGAGGAGTTAAAGGGCACACACTTTTTTATTGTATTTTTTCACAATTTTTTTCTTTTGTTAAAGATCAAGTATTTTAGTACTGTACCTGTCACTGCTGCGATGTATGTTCTCAAAACGGAGTTTTTGCTGCCTCAGGATTTGGGAACCATGAGTTGTATCTGTGGTCGGGGACCACGTTCATCTCTACGAATTTGAAGCCCGGTTTGAACAGTTAAGAAAATGTTAATCGTTGTTTACTTTGCACAAGCAACCCTTGTGCTTTCTACAAGTGAGACAGTCGAAGAAGTCAGTGATAGTGGGTTTCTGAATACAAGTGCTTCACTATCAGTGAAGCACTCTGTAGGAGATGACGCAAGCCCACCCAAAAGGGATGATGGTCGTATTAATGGGTAGGAAACTCCTGGGAAGAGAACGATGTTGCTTCTAACAGGCTTCAAGTGGTTATTGCTTCAAGTCAACGGGATCTTATCTATTTTGAGCTGGAATTACAAGTTATTTGATGAAGGTCGAAAAGCATGAGATGTGGCTTGTTTGTCAGTGGTAGAGTTGGGTACTCGATTTAGGTGGAATCATCTATTTCAAATTTGGAAAAGGTTTAATTTCGGTTTTGCTCTTCTAATCATTACTTTGGTTTTCATTTTGATTTGAAGTAAAAAAATAATAATTGGCGGAATGATCTGTTTTGTTCTTGGCAGATAGATTTTCTCTTTTGTAACTTTTGTTCCTATTGTCTTACTTTCTAGACGTGCAGTCATTACTCAATCTATGACGCTATGTGAAGTTCTGAGTCCAACTTTTTCTAACAATTTCTGTGATCGCCGAAGAGCAGAAACGGCTTCACATATTTCTTGCACCAAAAACCTTATCACCAACATGTACATCACTTTCAACCTGAAGTACTAGAATTCAGAAAGAGAACTTTTATCATCTTAATTATCTACTTTATAATGTTACAATTGCTATGCAGATGCTGTCAAATAACTGATTGCAATCTCAACCAAAAAAGGAAAAACACCGATAGGCATTTTGGGTTCATAGAATCGAAAGACCATTTCCCAACTTCTACTGCCAAAATGGGAGTCCATTTAACAGGTAGTTTTGCAACCCAGTACCACAACATCCAGATAATGAAGCATGTCGACGTATGTATCCTATTTAGTTATCCAAGATGAGCATTTCATTTTAGAGCCTACTGCCTATGAAATGGATTTAGTGGTATGATGCTTTCCACTTCCCGTTGGGTTCCTTCAAATTGTTTTTGATTCTAAAGTTCTTGCTGTTTTCTTTCATTTTGTCATGTGCTTTTTGTGTAGGTAGTAAGGTTCATTGCTTTACTAACCATTGACACATTTCCGTTGTTTGTGCAGTATGTGCCTCGTGGATATGTGTTTGTGTTAGGGGATAATCGCAACAACAGCTATGACTCCCATAACTGGTACACTATCTAAACCTTGAAACAATGAGTTTTCATTTCAAATGCTTTATTAACATGAGTAACTTGAATACTGCATTAGGTAGCAGTGAAACCCACTTCTACCAATATGCATGTGGTGCATTTTCTGCTGAACCATATATCTGACGGACAAACATATTTGTTTATAGGGGTCCACTCCCGATCAAAAACATACTAGGCAGATCAATTCTTCGTTACTGGTCTCCTGCCAGAATATCCAACACTGTGTATGTGGCAGTTTCCTGACCCAGCACCAACTGTTGCTTCAGTTGTGTCCATAACGAGAATTCACTGCCTGGAAACTTCAAAGGGTATCGGGAAAATTTTAACCTGAACCTGACCCGGAAGATTTATCCCAATGTTTTTTTCGCTTGTTTGTTGTAAATAGTTGGATGTTTTAGGCCTGTGCAAATTATTGAATATGCTATACTGGGATGCTTTGTATACCCCATCATATTCAAGGTTGTCAGCCTGAGATATTTCGCTTTGATATTTACTCTCCATCATATTCTTTGACAGTACATTTTCCATTATCATGTAAAATGATTAGATTATACAATCAATGGTTCTGAGAATACCGCCCTTTTAAACAAAACTAAAACCGTCGCTCACAGAAAAGGGGGTGGGGCCCGAGGATTTTACAGGGGCAGGTTTGGGAGGGAGTTTGTGAGGGGTTGTTTTAATTTTGTTTGGGAGGGCGGTACGCCCAGAATTTTTGTTATACAATAGATAGTTAAATTTGGTGGAAGTATTTGGATATTCCTAGAGCCATAATAGATGATGTTTGAATACCAAATGTTAAGGGGAAAAGTCCACTGAAAATGCGACAATTTAGTTTGTTCCAAATGCTATCATATTTACTCAGATATCGATGACTCAGTTTGTTCCAAATGTATTATGGTTGTCGAAACCACCAAAGTCGAATAGTCTGCCTCTTTGAATCGTCATCATGGTGGTTGAAGTAGGGTTGATAATGATGGTGGTTTTAGAATAATGGGTGGTGCAGGAAGCTTTATTGGTGTGGAGGTGTGTCTCTTCTAAGTAAACTAATATTGGGAAACCTACTGCTCCCATATTAGATGGCTCTACTCCTTTTGTATCAGAGACTCTTCTTGGAATCTTAGTTTTAATGAAATATCTTATTTACAAACAAAAAAAAAACTAATCAACAACCTAAACACCCAATCACATCTCTCACACCGCGCCCGCCGAGTTGCAAAAACCTCCTCTCATTGGTAAATTGAACGGAACTCTCACTTCTGATTGGCTGAAAAACAAGTTAGCCCCCTACATTTCGTGACCGTTAATTATTATATAAATTGATTCGATCTAATGGTTGAGATTTTTTAAAATTCGTACACCACTTTTACATCTTTAAAATACGGATTTGCAGCAAATAAAAAAAGAATTTAAAACCGAAAAATATGAAAACATATTTTTTTACCCCGCATGGATTAATTTTTAAGTTATTTTAGTGTTTTATAAGTAAACGTTTGAATTAACTTCCATTTTAACGGCCAAAATTGCTCCATGACTTGGAGTTATACCAAGATACGCGCAAATATCTTTTTCCTTATTTTTAGAAGACATGCATGATCATCATATTTTTTTTAAAAGGTATTTTGATGTTTTATAAGGAAATTTGAAACAATTTTATACCATTCTGTTCAATATATATTCACTAGAAATCAGAAACCGTAGTAAAAATATTCAAACCCAATCTTTAACTCCCGTTTTCCCATTTATATACTATATAATACTATCATGTTGGATCTAATTCGAGGAAACAAATCTAGGATTACCAAACTACGGTAGATGCTATGCCAAATTTAGCGACAAAAATAAATTACTCGAGTAAACGCCAAACCTTATAGTTCTCGCGTACCTTCTCTATGCATATTGATTTTGTTGGTTTTTCTTTTCTTGATTTGGGGTTTTGTTGTCTAATCTATATCCATTGTTTTCTTTTGGCTGTGTATCCTCGAAAGTGTAGTCGATTGACACAACATCTTTTATTTCACAATGTGCACACCGCGATAGAGGTAATCTCCAATGGAGGTCGCTCCGATTTTGTTTTTCTTACTTAAATCAATACTAATTCAAATCTTCCTATTTGTAGTTTGTAGAGAGGAATCGATTAGTAAGGAGATGTTTGATGGAGTTGGTGTTCCTTCTTCTTTCCTTCTTCTTCCCATTTTCTTTTTAAAGTTTCACTTCCTATTTAATCACATTTTATCGGTTCAATTTTAATTTTAATTTATAGGTTAAAGTTCAACCATCAAGTCAAGTGGCTTACAGTTTAAATACTAGAGTAAACATTATTCTCCTTTGCAGAGTAATGTATAATTGATTTGAGTGACAATGCATAAGCGATGAGTCACATTAAAACGAGTTATTGCCACATTTAACTCCTAACTTTCTTAATTTTTCAAGGCCATATCAGAACGAGGCATTATGGCTATAAATCTAGGAGTTGACCATCTTTTTTTTTTTTGCACCCGCCCTCTTTTCCTCTTCTTATTCTCATTCTCTCTTCTAATCATCTTCTTTTCATTACATGACCATATAATTGACAAAGTCTACTTTTATGTTTGTTGCAGATATTAATGTTGTTTGTAACCAATCTTTTTTATGAGGTTTCTTTTAACTGTTTTATAGAATTGAGTTTAAAACAAGATGAAAATTATTTCCATGTTTTATTTGTCACTCAATCCGTTATATGTCACCATAACCTCTATACTTCTTTATATTAGGTTGTTTGGTACCGTGAGCGTGTTGGTTTTTAGGTTCAAATTTTGTCACGATCCTGGAATGCTTGAGAATCCATTTCAAGCTAGCGCTTTGTTATCACTATTTGGTTGTGAGGATCTTTGTATGACTTAAAAAGTAACTAAATCTCTAACGAGTTCTACCCGAATTTGCATCTTTCTTTGTTCAATGATGCATATTTAGTGTTTTCATCAGTCTTTTTTGTTTAACGAGATGGATGGGTGACCCGGTACTTGAAATTGGAGGAACAATCGGAGGTTGAATTGGAGTTGAGATTGTCGAGAATCGAAGCATGTATTTTGCTCAAATTACAAGGTACATTTTTAAATGGTTTCATCTTTCATGATTTTTTCTAGGTTTAAGTCGATACTGTTTGGTTTCATTAACGGAAAGGTTTTCTTCTTATGAGTTATTAAAAGGGTTGTAAATTTTGCATTTATGTCACAATAGGTGTTAATTATGTAATGTTCTTTTTCTCTTGGTGGGTTTCATGTTGGTTACCGATTTCTACTTATCACCGTAATCAATATGCTTTTTTGTTAGTTTTTTTTGTATTTCTTCATAACCTTTGTTTACGCATCCACCCCTGTCTGATTTTCACTGTGACAAATCAACGTGAATGTAATGGTGTCAGATATTCAAAGAAACACCTGTGGCCTTGATGTGATTTATGTATTTTTACGATTTTGAGTTTTATCCTTCAGGAATATTCCCCATGCTATGCAAAGAGTAATGGTTTAGACTACGGAGTTGATGCTATGTAAAGGAGTATATGTCTGTGGCTTTACAATGGGATTAGGAGGCACATGCGTATGCGATGGTGGCTTATCATAATTGGAGTGGGAGGTATACGTGAGTATATGAAGGTGTATGCTTAACGACTGTAGTGGGGTTTACAAGAGTGTCTGATGGTGCTTGGCTACGGCATGGGAGATCCGAGAGTGTATGTGTATGGTGGCTTAACCGGAGTCTGGGGTACAGGACTATGATAGTAGCTTACAGTAGCTAAAGTGGGAGGTACATGAGTATATGAAGGTGGCTTAGCAACGATAGTGGCTTCGCTACAGAATGGGAGATATAAATGTTATATTTCTTGAATTTCCTTGGATAGTTTTCATTTTCCCCGATGGATGGGCACCTAAATGTTTGGAATTTCTTCGGATAGTTATATATATGAGCTAAAGTTGTTATTTGAGATAGTTTAGTTTTAATAGCTTTTGCATCTTTTTTAGGTTTCATATTGTTATTAGATTCATTGTATTTGTGTAGTTATTAGTTTAAGTTTTTGGGGGTTATCTAACTCTATCAGTATTCGCAATATATTTCAAGTTTCAATATTGAAACTTTGTCGAACTTACGGCATTACACTATAATTGAGTTTCCACTTTGAAGTTCGGATTTTCTGCAAATATAGATGATTAAGCGGGTACCTCTTCACGGGCGTTATGTGAACTCTCTAATATGAGGAGAAGATATTTTTATGTTTCACATATTTTGCATCTTAGATTTGCACCTTTATATTTCTTCACAAATTTGGGGTTGGGTTTCTTCTGCAGAAAAAAATAAGGAATTCTGATTTTGACGATATGATGTTATGAACGGGAACGGGAACGGGATGGATTTCAAGCTACATCGTAATTTGACTCCTATTTTACTCGGGTAAGTTAACATTTTTTCTGAGTTTTTCGATGCTCTAGTTTGTAATGTTAGGTTAGTTGTAATTGGTATCTCTCCACTCGAGGGGCGATGCTCAGACTTATATGATGGACCCGGATTTTTTTCATTTATTTTTCAATATCATGGGGATTTTATCATGTAACATTTGCTTTACCGAAAGTTTTAGATTGGGACTTTAATACATGATAGAAGAACATTATACCCCAAAAATGAAAGATTTAGTTTGTTTTAGTTTGTTTTCAATTTGGTTTCCACAAAATTTAGTAATTGTAATAAAATCTCGCTTGAAAAATGTTAATGAATCCTACCTTTACGTCAAGGATGCATATACTTTATGAAATTTTGCGATTAGTTACCATTAGCGCTTAGTTTTTACATGGAGATAGTTCGGTGGAAGATCTTGACATGGTTCTTACTCTCGTATCGCCGCATCTATATGAAGTGAACTTTTATCATAATTATGACAATGTGCAGTGTACAAGGTGCCATCTAAATATACCACCATTTTCATGGAAGAAAACACATATATGCATGTGAAGTGGATTTTTCCTTCACGATTTCATAGGTTATTTTTATCACCGATGTCCGAACCCCATAATGGCGTCTAAACCTAGGGTTACAAGGAGACGAGTTGTTGAATGCGCTGTGGTTGCAGCTATTCTCCACTGTTGAAGTCAATAAAATCACGGACATTTACATCCTACCAGGAGGAAAATAAGAAAAACAAAGACAAACTGATGTGGATAGATCATCTTAATGATAATTCTCTACTAAATCATTTCTCAAAACTTTACAAGACATTCTTCAAACTATGACAACTACTCCATGGAATAATTGAAAAATAAAATCCTTCACATTTTCCTATGGATCAATGCAGGAAGATGGCCTTGCTGTGGGTAGTAACATAAAGAAACATATCAAAGGCATTAATTCCGACTTACATATTGATGTTGTTGACACCTCGATCACCTTTTCTCCATTGTAATGTAACCAAGCAATCCCGTTTGTTCGAGAACATACAAACCTACCGTACTATCGAAGACGACACCATTAGTCAAGTTAATGAAGGAGGTGATTGTTATACACTTAAGATAGGAGTTAATCAACTTTAGCTCATATATATAGTGCCGTCTTCAAAAAAGCTTAACTGAGCAGTACAACTCACAAGAAGTTAATATTTTCATCCATTAGGTTTGTAGTGGTTTTGGAACATTGGCTGCCAGTGTCAAGTACCGAAGTTTGGCTTGCCGACCTATTGAAGGGTAAATTACTTAACTTAAAACCACTTGCTTATATGGTTTCTCGAGTAATATTTTCTACAAAACAATGTGAGCAAGAGTTTAAAAAGGTTGTCTAGAATAGTACATGTTACCATAAAAATATATTTTTTTTTACTCGAAAAAGGGCAAAATATACCGTAAAAATATTTGATCTTCTGGTTTTTAGACTTTGTTATATATGTTTGCTACAATATTGATTTTCACAATTTGGTTGTTGCACACACTTTTTCTTTATCTCGATTATGGCATATACTTGAAATAAGCAATCAATTCCTTTGGCCACTTCATCTCCACTATTGACGTATACATTTATATGGATGCTCATTGCCCGAGGCATTTACTAAACAATTATTGGGTTTTTTACGATAATCCGACTCCGCCAAAGTTATCTAGAAGGACAGCTCTAGATACCGAAAATTTAGAAAGTAAAATTCAGGGTGGCGTTTTCAATTGGATTTTAAGTATACACATCGATCTTGAGATCATGGGAAAGAGCATAGTCATCTATCTGCTTTGGCTTTAAAATCGCATGCAGGTTAATATGATTGATAAATTTGAATATATCTCTATTTTTTAAATCGTATTAGCAGGCTAAACACCATTAAACGTCAGAAACCGATTTTGTTACTAATAAACTAAAGACGGTTTGTTGGGCTACATTATTAAGTGTATACATCGGTGTTTACCTAAAGAAGTGTAATCTTTAATTTTATGGTGTTCAAAAGTATTTAGGTTTCGCTGTGTCATAACGATTAAGGCTTCCCTGTGTCATAACGCATCATTCAGCTTTTAGGAGATTAAGTATAGGACTATTAGTGGTAGTGGTTAATTGTAATTGTGCTTTTAGGAGATTAAATATAGGACTATTAGTGGTAGTGGTTAATTGTAATTGTGAAATTGATAGAGTAAAAACATTTAAGGTCCTTGATAACAATTTTAAATTTGGCAAACTTGGGTTTCTTTGAACTAACATGGAACCACCAAACTCACGTAAGTAAAATTTGAGACTTGATATAAGTGGAAGGCCGTCGAGAGCTCAAAGGACTCGATGTTTGATGCCCTAATGAAGCTCAACCAGGACTCTTTTATTCTTATAGCTTTCACAGGAGAACTTTCTTATCCTCATCATCACCTCAGTTGACAACCGCAGGAACAATTACCCAGTTAACCCAAGTTGGATTTGTTTTATCACATTTTAATTAACCAAAATTCTTATATATCATGTGTATATGATTTGCGGTTAAATGGGTATTTTCATGTGATCTTAAGCTTCTATATGCATTTTGAGTTTGATGCGTGTTTTTGGATGTGTAATTTTCCAATCGAATTAAAGAAAAGTACTGGAAATTTTAATACAGGGTTTTATCGTTTTCTGTACATACAAATTTAAAGGTTTTTTAAAGGTTTTTTTGTATAGTTAGCGACAATGACATGTCAAATAAGTACATATTACAAAAAATGGTGGTACTTCCTACATTGTGAAAGTGAGTGGTTTAATCCTAGAAAAACGAAGGAAGTGGAATGTTGAGCTTTTGTATGGGGGCCGTATGTGGTGGACAATTTTGAAGGCACGAAAAATATGGCGTTCAAAAAATTCCCTTGGATATTTCGCACTTGTGAATGAAGACATGCATCGGTATAACACCTATAAGGTGTATATGGAGCCTGATGTGGAGGATGTTTCGTCAAAATAAATGTTGACGCTGCAGTCGATAACAATAAGTCTTATGCAGCGGCAATTTCAAGATATGATAAGGGGGTAGTTCTTGGTGCGGATGCTGCTGCAGTAAATACAACTGACCCTCTGGTTGCTGAAGTAAAAATCTTCCTACTTGCATTTGAAGTATCCCGAAAAATTAATGGATACAATATAATTGTGGAGGGAGATTTCCAACAGGTGGTGTATATTCTTCTTAACAAAATCAACGTTACTCCTTGGAGGGTTCAACATTACATCGATGAGATATGCAAGGAGGCCAGAAAAATGAACTCAGTTGGGTTCAACTATGTTCTGAAGAGAGCAAATTCCTTGGCTCATGCTCTCGCAGCTTATGCTAAGCTTCATGATGTCCAAACTTGGTGGACAACTTCTCAAGTCCCGTCTTCTATCTTGGATCTCGCTAACTCATGATACTAGCTGATCCCGTGGTGTTTGTCTTTTTAGTTTTTGTCTTGCTCAAATGTAAACGTCCAATAAAAAAAAATGAAATGAAGTTTTTATTTTTGAACTCATTATTTTTAAAATATTAAGATAAAAACATGTTTATTTGATAAGTAGATATTACAACCAGAAAGAAGTTTTTATTTTTGAACTCATTACTTTTAAAATATTAAGTTAAATGAATTTCATTACAATTATTAATCTATTGGATAGATAGTAGATTGTGCCTCAATCTATTGGAACTCATTATTTTAATGGGGGTAAATAGGTTGGTGACTGGGGAACCGGCAACATTTGAAAATCCTTTACATCTTGGCTATGATTTGTAAAACATTGGCTGAAGCAATGTAAAAACATTTGGTTGATGCTTTTAGTTGTCATTGTCAAGGGTGTACAGGGTAGATATATCTAGGATTTAAATTCCATTATGGTTTAAGAATTTCAAACACTTATACTCTTTAATGTGTGACTTAATATTTCATTAATGCTTTAGTCATGTGCAAGTATTTTTAAACTGTACATAGAGAATAGTTTGATTCCATAAAGAATCAAATGTAATGTACATCCCAACCTTTAGGCCAAGCGCAATGGATATACATTTCTCTTGGAAGTAGCTTATTTATAGCTAAGAGAAATGGGTGGGAGGCGCAATCACTATGGTTAAGGGGTATTCCTTAGGTTAATCACAGAGATGAGTTTTCGTGTAAATAGTGTCATTCGTAAATGATGGCATTGCAAAATGT
Organism: Papaver armeniacum; assembly: GCA_023531295.1. Taxonomy (NCBI): domain Eukaryota; kingdom Viridiplantae; phylum Streptophyta; class Magnoliopsida; order Ranunculales; family Papaveraceae; genus Papaver; species Papaver armeniacum. The sequence goes on along the minus strand of JAJJWW010002340.1, from coordinate 113,654 downwards.
GGATGTAAAGGTAAACTTAATGTTTTAATAAAAACTATTTACGAGAAAAAAAGTACATATAAATATAACCTCTTGGGAAATAATTTCGTTTGAAAAGCTTTTTAATTTAATACTACAAGGTTATTAGGCGATTGCAAAGATGGTAATGCTAATATTTCAGTTGTTTTCTCAAGGGGTTTAGGAATGCGAGAAGAAAACATGGAATCATTCATCTTCAATTGATATAATTGATATGATTAGATCTCAACCACTTTGAGTAATATTCCTTTTGGATCGTTTTAGCGACGATCCAAGAGGTATTTTACGCCTTTATGTTAGAGAATGACACTACTAAAACTAATCAACAAAATAAATCAAATATCAACAAGGTGTTTAATGCCAAGTAAAATAAAACATAACGATAAGATAAACCATGAAATCACATTGAAAATTCATAATGCTTAAATAAATCTTCGCAAAAATTGGTCGAGTGTTACATAATTCGATTTTCTACTTGATGCATGGAAATGTGGATTGTGGTTGTGGCATCCAAAGGTTTGTAATAATAAAGCTTTATGTTCCGTAGTAGCAATTCTTATAAGTCCTAGATAAAGAATTTTTGTATGGCTATTTGAAATATGAATAAAATGTTGTTTTCCTTATGCTATCCTTTTCTCAAGTAATTGGAACTAGATGGTTCTCTTCTCATGATGAGCTTGCCACTGTCGAGTTACTCTTTCTCTACAAGACAGTGAGTTACAATTCGACCATACAAATGCAATGCATGACAAGATTCCTTCAGAAAATCTAGACAAGTTGCATCTGTTTTTATAAGACAATTACAATGTGAACTCATATATATACGACATTATATTTGTTGCTAACGGACATAATTGATTGATGATTGATTTTATTAGATGTCTACTGGGGACTTCAAACCCTTTAAGCGCATTCATAAAAAAAAACACGATGGGAACAGATGCCTCCATGGTGAACCTCATGTGAAAGTATCAATTCTAACTGAATAGTCCTTATATATCTAATTTCACATCAGAGCGATTAGATGTATGGATACTAACCCAAGTTCAATTGTACCACTTATGCCACCAACTATATTTCTATCGAGTATTGTAATGAAATAGGTATTCTCATTTCAAAGAACTCCTGACACAAAGGTAATAAGATTTTGTTGCTACTAAGTCTGTTGAAAAACATCAATGGAGTAAAAATCATCTATGGATTTCGTATAATGGAATTTGAAGAGTTGTGCAGTGGATTATCGATGAAGGAAAAATCAAAAGAATTTCCCGTTTTCTCTCGTGTTAGAATCTTAAATAGTCATTTATGCTCATTTCAAAGAACCTTGACTGAAACAGCAATAAGATTTTTCGCATCTAAGTCCGTTGGAAACATCAATAAAGGGAAATATCTCAAAATAATTTCTTTTTCTCGTGTTTAAATCTTTTAAATAGCCATTTGATTTTCGACTAATTTTCTATTATGTAGTGTTTATGACATACCGTAAATAATATAGTACCGCAATATAAATAGATTGATTACTATGACATGGGGTAAATGTTCTCAAGCGTCCGATAGCTGCTAAAGGCATAAGAATGGTTTGCATCATACTTATCCCCTTACAATGTTAATCCTAACGTACATATACTTCTGTACTTATTTATTTTGACTCCATTCGATGCTTTTTGCTTCTCATGTAGACCCATAAAATTTAGAAGATCTTAGGTTTTTTGTAATTCTCATGTATGGTGTGCGCCACCGTGCACTGTAGTTAATAGGTCATGATGGATCGACCAACAACATTTGAAACTCCTTTTCTAGCTTGGATAAATTCAAATAAAGATTTGGATGATGCTTTTAGTTTCATTGTAAAGTGTACAAAGTTGACATATATAGAATAAATGTTCTATTATGATTTAAGCATTTCTAAACAAAATTCTTTGGTAGGTAACTTAAATTTTATCCTCGGCATTTTTAGGGGCGGAATTCCCGAAAGATTTAGGGGGCTTACTTTTTTATTCCCATCCATTGGGTTGGATTATGGGGTGTCCTAATGGTTAGAAAATACCTAAATGCCCTTCTAAAATCTAGTTAAAAAATGGTTTTAGCAACCGATTATTACTTTGATTCTTTCTTCATTTCTTTGTGCTACTATCACAACCGGTAGATAATAAACATGACAAAACTACCGATTTTGAATGTAGAGAAATTCGAAGTTTCGTTTGTTTTTAAAAATTGAATTTGGGGCTACTGTCACAATCGAAAGATTATGAACATCATGAAACTACCGATTATGTTTGTGTAGAAAATTTGAAAATTTAAGTATTTTAGCAAAATTCAATATTGGGTCTACATTGTAATCGGAAAGTTAAATGAACTTCATTTACTAACGATTATGTTAGTTCATTTACTACCGATTGTAAACTAAGTTAAATAAACTTCATTTGCTACCGATTATGTTTATATAGAGAATTCTAAATGTAAGGATTTTGCACAATTCCACTTTGGGGCTATATTGTAATCAAGAAATTAAATGTCATTTTTTTGGCACAATTCCACTTTTGGGGCTATATTGTAATCAAGCAAATTAAATGTCATTTTCTACTAATTATATATATATATATATTTTGTCGTAGTTTACACCCAGATATGGTACTCCATTTATCTACCGATCGGATCGTTAATGGCATTCAAACTAAAAAAAGAAAATTCTTCTATATAACAAATTTCTCCCCATTATAAATTTACTTATGATCGGTTGTCACCCGGTCAAAAATAATTTCACTTTCTTGCTTCACTAAAATAAAGTAGTATGCAATAAGAAAGAGTTCGTATCCACAGAGAGGCTTATGTTGTTATGCAAATTTTCATTTCTTAGTAACCAAGGGGGATGTTGATGTTTCAAAGCAATAAAAAATAAAATTGAAAGCAAAGTAATAATAAAATTTATCAATAAGGAGAAAGTATTGGTCACGGGATAGTTTCATTCACAAACTTGAATTATCAACAATGACTAGAATTGAAATTTTAATCTCTCATTTACTAAAAGTCCTAGGATACCTTGATCGCAAGAGTATCCCGCTAATTCCCGATTTCATCACAACCACATTAAAAGATGCATATGTGATTTCTTTCTAGAAAGCAACCTAAAGTGTAAAAGCACAATTAAGTTTAACTCCCTAAAAGCAATAAGTTTTATGGAATAAGACTAATCAAGGCAACCAAAATGTGTAAAAGCACTAATTCGATTTAACCCAAGTTACGATTCATATGTGACTAGTAGGATATATCACTACAAGCACTACCCACATTTATGCTACTCAAAATCAGGAATAGACAACGTTTTCGTATTGAAACCCCTAATATAGCTCTAGATATGAAAGTAGATCGGATTGATTCCGGACTCAACCAAACAAACTATCAAATCATATATCAAAATTAACAATGAATCATAAACAATAAACTTGAGACAAAACTAATTCATTGAATCAAATCTTATTTGTGAAATCCACTTATTATCCCATAACCAATAATAGGTATTTAGTTACTCATAGTATTTTGATTCAACATAATTATTATCAAAATAAGATGAAGAACATGTAAAATAAAATGGAAGCAAACCCTAGTAGAATCGCTCTCCTCCAAAACTCCAAGTAGAAAATACGTGATAATAAAAGAATAGAAACTCCTTCTTCTTATAGCCTTCACACTTTCCAAAATTAGGTCTTCAAAGTCCATCACCAAAAGTCCACCAAGCCCATGAACCATGTGTGAGAAACCCATGTGAAAATATATGCCCCAAAATCGGTCGCTCTGGGATTGTTTCCGGAAATCGGCTCCGGTGACCGGCAAAGTCCGCCCGGTCACTGGTCAACGGGTCCAACCGGGTTGGATCGGGTCAACGGGTCGGACCACTGAGTCAAGATCGGGTCAGCCTGGAGTCAGACCGGTTCTGTCAGGGCTAGTCACCTTGCCTAGGCTAGTTCCTCATTGAGTTTAGGGCCGGGCTAGTTGCTCCTCTGGACAAACTTGTTGCACAAATGCACATGGCCGAACTCGTGGTGCATCATCCTAGTGCGACTACCTACCCGGCCATCTTGGCTCCGCCTCCAACAATTCCATTGTAGGCCCCAGTAACTACATCCTAAGCATTCAAGACCACCTGCCATCTCCACTTCACGGCTGAGTACCACCAATTGCCAAAATCCCTGAACCACCACTGCAACCATTCAATACTAACACCAGGATTGCCATTGCCAGGCCATGCTCCAACTCAAAACCCAGTTACCAGCATCTTAACCTTCTCCTTCCACAAGCACCAGCTCTGGCCCCATGTACGCCATCTAAGCACTCACCAATTCAAGCACCGGCTCGGCTTCAAACATCACCATTGAGCTGCACCTGCAACATCATAGCCTCAGCCATTTCAGCCTGCCACAGGCCTGCACACACAGCTCCACAATTTCACTCTTGCATCCTGTCACATCCTACAGCTTCATCAGGCCACCTCCAACACCTCCTTGGCAACCAACACTTCCCAGCTACCACCTACAGCTCACTGCTCTTCCTTCCCTTCTCACACAGCCAAAATGCCTGCTCCAGCCTTCTTGCCATTTTACCCAGGTCACTGCTATCTCAAATTACCACCAATTCCAGCAAAGGCTCATCACTTCCAGCTGCATTATGAGCTCAAGCTCAGACCAACTCAGCAGCTGCTTCTCCACCTTCTAGGCCTCAGAACCCCTAACATAGATCTATGCATTTCAGTAACATCTCCTTGAAGAGCTCAAACCTGAGCTGTAACCACTTATACCACAAACATCTGTTTTGAGCCACAATTAGCAGCAACAACCATGTTCAGCAACTCTTTGCACCGCCAAGACCTCCACCTAGCTTTCAGCCAACCTGCAACCTTCTGAGCAGAACCTTCAAATGTACCACCAACAATCTCCATTCCCTGACCTGATCCCCTGCAATGCAACCATTCATAACCACCAGCTAAACCATCTGCTTCTTGTTGTTCTTTATCAACTCCATCATCAGTAATTGCTCAGCTATACAATCATCAGCTCCTTATTTTCCTGTAACACAATCAAAACTGCAGCAATCACAAGTAACCACAGCTCAACCTGATCAGCCATCATCTCAGTTTCATTCTCAATCTCCCTGTCTCTGTGAATTCAAATCAATGTTTCATTCTTCATTTTACAGGGGCGACGACAACCATTCTTCTTAATCTGTGAAACCCCCAAATCAACAGCACCAACCCATCTGTAACAGATCACCCAACACCTGAATCAACAGCAGCAAGCTCAGACTTCTTCCATTCTCTGTCATCACCGACCAACCCATGAGCTATCAGGTCTTCAATCATATCAGCAAAAAGTTCACAAACGGGAACCCCAATTCGCCTCTGACTCATTCAAACCCTTAAGAATCACCATGAATTGAAACCCTAACTTCAATATAAATCAGAAACCCGATCTTCATTTCTTCATCTCATGACCACAAACATAGCTACAGGGAATCATCTTCTCTTGCTATAATGAAACTCGGCCATTAATCCCCTTGATTTCAACACAGATACTCCTTCTCATCTCTCTCGATCCCACATCTCCTTAATCTCGCCTCCCGAATTTCTTGGTTTCGAGACAAAATGAATGACTGAGAGATAGTTTTCTCGGTTTTAGGGATTATCCGGGGACGGATTGAACACCCCAGCACTTGGGATAAGGGTCACCCAAATGGTAAGCCCCTTAATCCTTGGCTGGTCACTGTGTAGTGCTCCTTCAGATATAATTGCCCCTTAACCTTGGTTGAGCTTCGGATAATGTTCGCCTATGACAATTTTTCCCTTTTGGCTCAAACTAGTTGATTTCTCCATCTTTTCCTCCGCGCGACTCCATTGCACCTATAAAACTCAAAAGCACACATAAAGTACATAATTCACAAGAAAAATAGCAAAGAAAGCATAAACTCTATATAGTAAATACGGTGTATTCTACACCTATCAGATTCCCCCACACTTAGACTTTGCTTGTCCTCGAGCAAATCAAACAAAATAATAAAATACAACAACTCCGTGTCGTCGAGGCTACGGTCACTTTTAGCATAAATAACAAGCCTTTAAACCCCTAGGTGTCCCTAGTGGACGAGTTATAGTCTCGTGAAGGTTTACTAGAGATATACCCACAAAACCTATATTTCAAACTCCGTCTATTTGTGACAAATCAATGAATGAATCCAACTTGACTACGGGAGGAGGTACCTTGCAAATTCAATTCATATATTAAGTAAATAAAGCTTTAATTAGATAGTTGAACAAGCCACAATACTCGGAAACTAACAAACCACAATCACAATGAAAAGATTAAGAAGATGGATAAAGATGTAGATGTTGGCGAATGTTCACAAGTGTTCGATGTTTCCCATATCTGTCTGAAGGTCACTGCTAAGATGAACCTATGAAACCTATTGGATTGAGCTACTGGTCAATTCTAGCGTCAACACACTGGCATATACAAGGGAACCAGTGGTCAACAAACTTATTTCTACATCAACTCGCTGGCATATACAAGGGAACCAGGAGTGACTTTATTCACCAAATATAAAATACTTTTTTTTTTTTTTTCACTTTTTGTTTCTTTTTCCCTTTTTTTTTTTTTTTTTTTTTTTTAGACGGCATGATTAGATCAAACTGGATCCAAGCGCATGCTTCTTGTCAGCAAGTACGTGATAGTTGCCTTGGATCCTGCATTCCACGCTTGTTTAGGCGACGGAGACAGGGACTACGTTTCACACATACTTTATTCCCAAGTGTCATTCTTTATTCCGTTTGGTCTAATTGGTCGGTCTCTTTTTTTTTTTTTTTTTTTTTTTCTTTTTTTTTTTCTAGCAACTCAATCACTCTAATCATCCTAGCAGCAATAACAACTCGATTTTTAGTGACCCACCAAAGCACTTAGAGAACAATAGAAAAATATGGAAAAATAAAAATAGCATGTGATATGGTGATATTCCGAGATATGGTAACAACTATCATATAATTTATGATTTCATGAGCTATATTCGTCCCTTTTAGTTAATTGGTTCCTCAACTCCTGCATTCAAAATGGTTCCATCCACTAATGGTGTCATCCTAAAGGCACAAGTTTCTAGATTTCGGAGTTCAAAAAGCACAAATTTTTTCTTGGTTTTTCTATTTTTTTTTTTTTTTTTTTTTTTTTATTTTTTTTATTTATTTATTTCATGGCATAAAACTACTAAATGCATAAAACAAACTATACAAACATATAAATGCTCCCCCACACTTAAACTTTACATTGTCCTCAATGTAAAATTGAATCATCCAAAGAAGGTTCAAGGTGGGAAATTCCGCAAATGATATGCAAAAACAAGAAAATAAAGATAAAATGCTTAAAAATAAAAAGATAAAGGAAAAGATACAAAACCGGTGGGTTGCCTCCCACTTAGCGCTTGGTTTAAAGTCGTCAGCCCGACTATCTCCTTGCTTGCAAAGCCTTAGCTAGGGTCCCATGCGTTATGGACACCCGAATGAACATCACTTGGATACCGCATGACTTCAAACATGTTGAAGCGAATTATCTCCTCATCAAACTTCATAGTGAGTATTCCTGTCCACATCAATGACGGTTTTAGCCGTCTTCATGAAAGGTCTCCCAAGCAGCGAGGGGGTATGGACACATCCGAACCATCATCCATTTCTAGAACACAAAAATCAGCTGGAAAAACTAGTTGGTTCACCTGCACAAGGACATCCTCAATAATACCCCTAGGGTAGACATTAGAACGATCCGCAAGTTCAAGCACAATATTAGTTGGTTTCAAGGGACCCAACTTTAAAGACTTATAAATAGATGCTGGCATGATATTCACGGATGCTCCTAAGTCAAGCATAGCCTTACCAATCTTTGTGTTACCAATCTCTACGGGTATAGTGAAACTACCCGGATCCTTGCATTTGGGTGGGAGTTTCTTTTGCAAGACCGCCGAAGCGTTTTCCCCCACACTCATAACCTCATTACCGGTTAGCTTTTTCTTCTTGGTACACAAGTCCTTCAAAACCTTCGCATATTTGGGAACTTGCTTGATAACATCAATGAGTGGAATGTTTACATGAAGCTTCTTGAAGATATCTAAAATCTCCTTTTCTAATTCCTCCTTCTTAGAACTTGCAAATCTGCGAGGAAAAGGCATAGGAGGAACATAAGTAGAAATAAGAGTTTTAGAGTTGGAATTAGGTACCTCGAAGTTTGGGGAAAATCAGCATTCTTTTCCTCCAAAACAGGTTCCTTTTGGGTCTCCATATCACCCACATCAACAATTTCGGGTTGCACAAGTTGTGTACCGCTTCTCAATGTAATAGCACTAACATTCTCTCTTGGGTTGATAGGTTGAGACGGAAGTCTCCCACTATTTTGTGCCTTCAAATTGTTGATATCAATCGCCATGGAAGCCACTTGAGTCTCATAAATCCTTGATAGCACTCTTAGTTTCTTGTTGGCTTTCTTTGAACATGGTCGAAATACCTTGCATCATTGCTTTAAGCTTTTCATCGATGTCAGAACCTTGGTTTTGCATTGGTTGTTGTTGTTCTTGAAATGGTTGTTGTTGTGGTTGAAACCCGCTTGGACGGTTGAAAGTAGGTTGTGAAACCGCACCTTGATTGTTGGCATAGCTAAAGTTGGGATGATCTCTCCATCTGGATTGTACGTGTTTGAGTACGGATCATACCGTCTTTGCTGATTTGGAAAGACCGCATTAGCTTGCTCCAACCCTTCACCATGTGAAGGTAAAATAACCGCAGCCATCCTTTGCATCATGTGCTCCATGTTATCCATCCTTTGCTCACGGTGTGATGCTAATGAATCATTAACTTCATGCACTTGCCTTACCATTGGTTCACCTCTTGTGTAGAATTGTTGCGAGTTTGCACCATGCTTTCAATCAACTCGGCAGCTTGGGCCACCGTCTTGTTCACTAGTGCACCACCACCCGCAGCATCTAGAAGATATCTATCACTTGATTGGAGACCTTCGTAGAAGTATTGGATTATCATAGCATCACTAACTTGATGGTGTGGACAGCTTGCCACCAATCTCTTGTACCTCTCCCAACATTCATACAATGATTCTCCAACATGTTGCTTTATTCCACAAATCTCTTTGCGAATTTGAGTGGCCTTAGACGCAGGAAAATACCTCTCTAGAAAGATTTTCTTCAAACCGTTCCATGTAGTGACACTCCCAGGTGGCAAACAATACAACCAATCCTTAGCGGCCGTCCACCATAGAAAATGGAAAAACTTTCATCATTGCACCATTGACTTCGGTCTCATTGGAAGCATAGCCTTGACAATGGTATAGAACTCCATGAGATGCTTGTTTGGGTCCTCATTCGCCATACCATGAAACTTTGGCAACTCCCTAAGCAGCCCCGGCTTGATCTCAAAAGTGGAGTTTGTTTGGATACACCATTGTTGTGCATCAAGCCTATGAGAAGCCAAATCCTTGAGTGTACGGTTTGCATTGTCACCCATTGTTTCTTCCTCTTCAATTAGTGGTTCTCCTACGAATGGAACCTCTTCTTCTTCTAGTTGTAACTCTCTTCTTCCTCTTCTCGATGAAGAGCTTAGTGCTCTACTTCCAAGACTTGTTCTTCCGTTGTGTCTTGCCTTGGTTGGAGTATTGTGCCTCTACGAGTAGCTATCCCGCACCTTTGGTAATTCCAATCTTTGGAAGCCAGGGATTAGTACACAAAAACAATTCTCGCAAACAAGTGAGAAACAAGACAATAAACGAAAAGCAAGTATAAAAGCAAAAATTGTAAAAAGAAACTAAAAACTTAATAACAAGCCGTATGCCTCCCCGGCAGCGGCGCCAAAATTTGATCGGTTGTCACCCGGTCAAAAATAATTTCACTTTCTTGCTTCACTAAAATAAAGTAGTATGCAATAAGAAAGAGTTCGTATCCACGGGAGAGGCTTATGTTGTTATGCAAATTTTCAGTTTCTTAGTAACCAAGGGGGATGTTGATGTTTCAAAGCAATAAAAATAAATTGAAAGCAAAGTAATAATAAAATTTATCAATAAGGAGAAAGTATTGGTCACGGGATAGTTTCATTCACAAACTTGAATTATCAACAATGACTAGAATTGAAATTTTAATCTCTCATTTACTAAAAGTCCTAGGATACCTTGATCGCAAGAGTATCCCGCTAATTCCCTAATTTCATCACAACCACATTAAAAGATGCATATGTGAATTCTTCCTAGAAAGCAACCTAAAGTGTAAAAGCACAATTAGATTTAACTCCCTAAAAGCAATGGGTTTTATGGAATAAGACTAATCAAGGCAACCAAAATGTGTAAAAGCACTAATTCGATTTAACCCAAGTTATGATTCATATGTGACTAGTAGGATATATCACTACAAGCACTACCCACATTTATGCTACTCAAAATCAGGGATAGACAACGTTTTCGTATTGAAAACCCTAATATAGCTCTAGATATGAAAGTAGATCGGATTGATTCGGACTCAACCAAACAAACTATCAAATCATAAACATTATAAACCATGAATCATAAACAATAAATTACTTGAGACAAAACTAATACATTGAATCAAATCTTATTTGTGAAATCCACTTATTATCCCATAACCAATAATAGGTATTTAGTTACTCATAGTATTTTGATTCAACATAATTATTATCAAAAATAAGATGAAGAACATGTAAAATAAAATGGAAGCAAACCCTAGTAGAATCGCTCTCCTCCAAAACTCCAGTAGAAAATACGTGATAATAAAAGAATAGAAACTCCTTCTTCTTATAGCCTTCACACTTTCCAAAATTAGGTCTTCAAAGTCCATCACCAAAAAGTCCACCAAGCCCATGAACCATGTGTGAGAAACCCATGTGAAAATATATGCCCCAAAATCGGTCACCGGAGCCGGGATTGTGGCGGAATCGGAGAGTCGCCGGAAATCGGCTCCGGTGACCGGCAAAGTCCGCCCGGTCACCGGTCAACGGGTCCAACCGGGTTGGATCGGGTCAACGGGTCGGACCGAGTCAAGATCGGGTCAGCCTGGAGTCAGACCGGTTCTGTCAGGGCTAGTCACCTTGGCCTAGGCTAGTTCTGAGTTTAGGGTCCGGGCTAGTTGCCTTGGACAAACTTGTTGCACAAATGCACAGTCGAACTCTAGTGGTGCATCATCCTAGTGCGACTACCTACCCGACCATCTTGGCCACATCTCCTCCAACAATTCCATTGTAGCCACAACTACATCCTAGCATTCGGCACCACCAGCCATCTCCACCTGAGTACCACCAATTGCCAAAATCCCTGAACCACCACTGCAACCATTCAATACTAACACCAGGATTGCCATTTGCAAACCATGCTCCAACTCAAAACCCAGAGTTACCGAAGATCTTAACCTTCTCCTTCCACAAGCACCCATTTCCGACTGTCACTGCCATCTAAGCACTCACCAATTCAGCTCAAACATCACCATTGAGCTGCACCTGCAACATCATAGCCTCAGCCATTTCAGCCTGCCACAGGTCTGCACACACAGCTCCACAATTTCACTCTTGCATCCTGTCACATCCTACAGCTTCATCAGGCCACCTCCAACACCTCCTTGGCAACCAACACTTTCCAGCTACCACCTACAGCTCACTGCTCTTCCTTCCCTTCTCACACAGCCAAAATGCCTGCTCCAGCCTTCTTGCCATTTTACCCAGTGTCCTTTGTTATCTCAAATTACCACCAATTCCAGCAAAGGCTCATCACTTCCAGCTGCATTATGAGCTCAAGCTCAGACCAACTCAGCAGCTGCTTCTCCACCTTCTAGGCCTCAGAACCCCTAACATAGATCTATGCATTTCAGTAACATCTCCTTGAAGAGCTCAAACCTGAGCTGTAACCACTTATACCACATACATCTGTTTTGAGCCACAATTAGCAGCAACAACCATGTTCAGCAACTCTTTGCACCGCCAAGACCTCCACCTAGCTTTCAGCCAACCTGCAACCTTCTGAGCAGAACCTTCAAATGTACCACCAACAATCTCCATTCCCTGACCTGATCCCCTGCAATGCAACCATTCATAACCACCAGCTAAACCATCTGCTTCTTGTTGTTCTTTATCAACTCCATCATCAGTAATTGCTCAGCTATACAATCATCAGCTCCTTATTTTCCTGTAACACAATCAAAACTGCAGCAATCACAAGTAACCACAGCTCAACCTGAGCAGCCATCATCTCAGTTTCATTCTCAATCTCCCTGTCTCTGTGAATTCAAATCAATGTTTCATTCTTCATTTTACAGGGGCGACGACAACCATTCTTCTTAATCTGTGAAACCCCCAAATCAACAGCACCAACCCATCTGTAACAGATCACCCAACACCTGAATCAACAGCAGCAAGCTCAGACTTCTTCCATTCTCTGTCATCACCGACCAACCCATGAGCTATCAGGTCTTCAATCATATCAGCAAAAAGTTCACAAACGGGAACCCCAATTCGCCTCTGACTCATTCAAACCCTTAAGAATCACCATGAATTGAAACCCTAACTTCAATATCAATCAGAAACCCGATCTTCATTTCTTCATCTCATGACCACAAACATAGCTACAGGGAATCATCTTCTCTTGCTATAATGAAACTCGGCCATTAATCCCCTTGATTTCAACACAGATACTCCTTCTCATCTCTCTCGATCCCACATCTCCTTAATCTCGCCTCTGAATTTCTTGGTTCAGACAAAATGAATGACTGAGAGATAGTTTTCTCAGTTTAGGGATTATCCAGGGGACGGATTCATTTACCCCAGCACTTGGGATAAGGGTCACCCAAATGGTAAGCCCCTTAATCCTTGGCTGGTCACTGTGTAGTGCTCCTTCAGATATAATTGCCCCTTAACCTTGGTTGAGCTTCGGATAATGTTCGCCTATGACAATTTTTCCCTTTTGGCTCAAACTAGTTGATTTCTCCATCTTTTCCTCCGCGCGACTCCATTGCACCTATAAAACTCAAAAGCACACATAAAGTACATAATTCACAAGAAAAATAGCAAAGAAAGCATAAACTCTATATAGTAAATACGGTGTATTCTACACCTATCAACATGCAGTCGCTAAATCTCCAGTTCTTAACATAGTAGCAAGAGTGAATCATAATAATATTCACTGGATTCTTCCCTCTCTTGATGTGCTTACAATTAACTGTGATGGCTCTTATCATGATATGAATAATATAGGAGGGATAGGACTAATTATTCGTAATTTTGCAGGTGTGCAACAAGTAACAAAATGCATCCACCTAAGTGACATCAAAAGTGCAAAGCAAGTAGAATACATAGGATTGTAGGAAGCTGTTAGTTGGGCAAAAAATCTTCAACCGGAGAAAGTGCATTTGGAGCTCGCCGCAATGAAAATGCTTTAGTAAACTGGAGATTCAAGAATTTGATCAAAGACATTCGTTTTAATTTTTAAGTTTTTACTTCTTGGCGATGTTATTATCCGCCAAAAGAGAGAAATAAGTTGCTGATATTCTTTCTAAATTAGCTAGAGTGGAGAGGCTCACAACAATCTGGTCTGATTCTAATCCAGATGAAATCATATTGCAGTTGTATCATACTCATGCTCTATACCAGCAAAAAAAAAAAGAAAAAAAATTACATTGTTTTCGTGTGCCTAATTGCAAAGTATCTAATTTTCTGTAAGGATCCCCCACTTAAAGGTCGGTCACTGTTTCTATTTTCCGCTATAACATTTCCTTTTTCTTAAAGTGGCCGGCAGCAAAATCATCGTATTTCCATCGTACTTTACTTTTTCTGGTAACATTTTCAACTTTAATTTGCCATACCCAAGATTTTATAATAGACTAATTATGGGTTCATAACAGTCTTTATTAGGTGTACTTTTTTTTAATAGATAAAACTGGTAATTAACCAGAAGTTACATGACCACACAAAGTAAAATGCAACAGGACTGACTGTAACCCACTTTCAAACATGACCGAATAGCACCTCTCCAGTAATAGAATCTCAGTTAACAGAATCGCGTATACCAGAATCACAAGTAACAAGTAGTAGTAGTAACGCCCGATTAAACACGAGCGAGACCAGTAGTAACAGTAACACCCGCTTACATACGAGAGAGCTTGGATCGTTGAAGCATGATCCACAACCCTATAAACAATTTTTAATTGGGTACATTATTTATATGTCCCTACTTTTGACACCCAATAAATATATCCTTATACAACAATAAATATGTCCCTACTTTTTAATAACCTTATCTATTTAAAATTAGATTACCTTAATACCCTCACCCATATAACATTTTTCTTTATTTCAAAATGGAACAAATTTCTTCCTCTACCACTTCACCACCACCACTAGCACCACCACTACCAACATTCAACTACCGTTCAACAACCACCACCACCACCACTCCTTCACCACCACCATTACACCACCGACAGTCCTCCACCACCGCTAGTCCGTCAGCCACCACCACTTGTTCAGATATTTTTGTATCAACAGCAATAGTTGATCCAAATGAAAATAGAACCAACAGTAAAAGTTGATCCAATTTAGGGGATCAACAATGGTAGTTGATCCAAAAAAAACAAAAGGATCAACAGTAGAAGTTGATCCAATTTATAGGGGATCAACAACCATTGTTTTATCTTCTCAGATCGACTCTTTGGTTTCGTCATTGCAGTAGTTTTTTTTTTTGGAGAGAGGTAGTTTTATTAGGTGTACAATCACATGTACAATCGCGTCTGATGCATTCTTCTTTGCACTTTTGAAAGTTCCAGCATGGTCTTTGTATATACATCGGTTTTTGTTGAAAATTGAATCGTACCACTGACGAGATATTTGTAGTTTGTACTTCTTCTTTTTTTTCTTTCGAAAATGCTACATACACCGAAGCAATGTACCGTGATCACCGTGCTTATGTGGCGAGGGCGCAGTGGTGTGTCGGCGTTGGATTAGCATTTCATGGTCAACTATTCACTTTAATTTGAATCTATTTTTTTCTCTTTTTTTCCGCCATAATTGAGGTTTCTCTCTCTATTTTCCGCCAAAATTGGGATTAGATATTAGTAGAAAGATAACTAAAACCAGAGTAAAATTCGGATTTTTTCCTTCCATAGTGAGAGCAAGTCTTATGGTGGAATCCGTCTATTCAAGTGTGGAAAAACCATGGAATGTCAAGTCTAGTGGCTTCCAAATTGGTATTTTCCATGAAAAGTCAACGGTGTTCCATGGTTTCATGTAATAATTACATGGAATCCATGGTAGTGCTAATCAGATTGGCGTAAAACGCTATTCAGAATAGCGCACTAGAAGACAAAAAGCGCTAATCATAATAGCGCTCAACGCTAATCAGAATAACACAAAACGCTATTCATAATAGCACAAAGCACTATTCAGAATATCGCTTTTTGTTTATCCGTAGATTTAAAACGAGCATTGGAAATCTAATGGCTGAGAAAAAAATGCTAATCTTAATAGCGTTATGTGCTATTCTGAATAGCGTTTTGTGCTATTGTGATTAGCGTTTTTAGCGCTATTCGATTAGCGCTCAATGCTATTAAGATTAGCATTTTTGTTGTTCCCACCACTACACTTGCGCTTCCATCCACAATTCCAAATCTTTGAGGTGGCGTGGAAGATGGAACTCTTCCACCATAAGACTTGAAAAGGGCGAAAAATGGGTCTTCACAATTTCTATTAATTAGGGGAGCTTGCTCAATTTCGGTAAGTAACATTTTTTCTTCCCCAATTTCTTCCTTGATTTCTGTTTCAATTGATTTATACATTCGTTTTTCATTGGTTATTTTGGTAGACTTTATATTTTATAAACCCACCAAATTATAAAAAAAGTTATCATTTTTTCTTCCCTGTATAAATTATCAGTTTTAATGTGTAGATATGGATGTAGAAGAGTGTGATGTTGCTGAATATCCAGATGTTGAGATTTTGAATGCCAAAGATCAAAGTGAGACTGTAGTTGCAGGAAATCCCACAATACACCCCTCACTTAATTCTACTTGATTAACACCTTGAAAGATGAATGATTAAGAATGTTTATTGATTGATTTCATGAAATGTCCACACCGAAAGAATAGGATTACACTTAGAAATTAAAACACTCTTAAACTTTTTCTCTCTCCTAATAACTTGCTCCACAATTCGAAAAAGCTCTCTCTCACAACAGACTTGCTCAACCCTTTATATAGGGTATTACATAATGGATGACAGCTAAAATTTGTCCTTTATTTTCGGGAATAACTCGCGAAGTGTCGCAAGTGTACAAATCTTCATTCTCGCGACACTTCTTAACCTTCGCCGGGTTCCATGTCTTCCTTATGTTTTGCTTGTCGTTATTCATTGCGTCGTTTATTTTAGCTTCTGCGACTCCTTGCGCGACACGTCGTTTATTAATCCCGCGAACCTTGTATGTTGCGATATTGTGATCCTACATCTTGCCTCTTTTTCCTTGAATATTGCTTAAAGAGCGATTTTGAAGGAAAAATCCATTGTTGTAGTAATCCTTGGTTTTAATTGGTGAAGGAACGAGCAAAAGAATACTTTTCTTGAAAAGTACGTACTTGCCTCTATTCTTTGGCGAAGTTCCAAAGCTTCTTTGAAATATATACAGCATCGTTTCCTACCTCGCCTCATGTCTCCTTTGCGAGAGAGAAAATGTCATGAGAATCAATATTTTTTTTCCATGCCGCTACTTATCTTTATCTTTTTTTTTTAGTTCAGTACCCTTACACGGACTTCATCACGAATGTCTTTTCTTCGGTTTCTTTTCTTGACACGTCTCTTTCAACCGTTTATTCTTGACCGCTCACGTCTCTTCTCGCATTAAATGCCCTCGTTTTCTCGAGAATCTTTTTGGATTTTTACATATATATAGCTTTCTTTTCCTCTCTTTTCTTCTTTTATTCTCCCTCTTTTCTTTTTTTCTTTAATTCTCTCTTTCCATGAAGTTGCTTCATCTCTCTACTTCAAATCCTTCGTCCATTCCCTCTTGATAATGGCTTCAATTAGTCGTGCGTATAAATCTTCTTTTATTGAAGTTCAACGAGGTTACAACAGGAGGGTTTTACTCTATCAATCATCCCAGATCAAGAACCTTCATCTATTCTTTCTGCAAAACTGTTCTCTGATCATCAATGTGATGATCAGAAAATCATAATTTCGCTAGGTCAACTTCTCGCAGGACTTCCCATTCCCTTATACAACCCTGAAATACCTTTATTTTATGAAATCTTGGCTCATGAAAAATTCTCTCGGGTCATTTATCAACTAAGTGGCGATTGCATTCGCTAATGCTTGATCGCCATGCACCGTGGTCTTTGCAAAGGATCTTTATACTGTTCTTTGTCAAAAACCCCCAATTCGCGAGACTTGGAAATAGGCTGCACAGAAGTACACCTTTGTAGAGAACTTTTTTGAAAATTATGCGATGATAAACATGAGGAATGCGAAATCTCATTTGGGGTATTCGCTTTGAAAAAGAAGGATGATGTCCACGAAGATAAATTACTCATGCAAGATATTGGTAGCACCCGGGCAATAATACTACTCCTCGCCACTCAAAGATGAGAAGTGGTGGGTTTGTACCCTTGATCTTAAATGGCCCTTACATCGCGGGCTCGATTCTTCTGCGAATCTCGCGGGATATCATCCTTGGGAATTCAAATGGCCTGATAAGGCAAAGTATGTTTCCCACTTCAAATCTTGCTTTCGCAACTTTCTTTTTATATTTCTTTGAGTTTGTGAAATTTTTCAGATCGCCAAATTGAGAAGAAGCTACAAGAATAATCCGTTGGAGAGTACTCGACGATACTTCGATCGCTTACGGGTGAAGTAAGAAACATTTCCTTTATTATTTGAAACAATATTGTTGCCTCTCGTTTCTTATCTTTAACCATATGCGAAGGTTGGAGTTGAAGAAGGCTGTAGCCGCGAAGATTAGAAGTAAGGGTAAAACCGTCGTTCGCAAAGATAAACCTTACGCTCCATCATCCAAGAAGCGAAAGACTCGGTCTTCTTCTCGCCTTAGCTCAAGCTCGAATCTTCGACGAGGATAACCATGATTCGAATCCTTCTCTTGCTAAAGAGAATCCGTTGGGCTTGGTTCTCCTATGGATCAATTGTCTAGCATCTTCTCGAGATTCTTTCCGGGGAATGGGAGATGCTCCCCTAGCTTCCCTTTGCGGGATTCTCGCAAAAGTGTGTAATCTTTATATACTAGAAGGCAATAATTCCTTCAACGGAGTCTCTAGAATTGTGTCTCCTAGCTTCACCGAATGCGCGGCTCTTTTTGGTATGTATGCGATCATACTTCCTGTTGACTTTAATTTTAATTATATATATATTAATGGCTTTTATTTCTTCTTTTATAGGTTGGAAAAACTTCTTTTGTAGTTGCCTCAGATCTCGGGAAGAGGTATAACACTCAGCTTGAGAAGAACTCTCAATATTGCGCGAAAATTAAAGAATTAGAGATTGAAGGCTGCGAGGTCTCGTGACGAATCCAACAAGCGAGGTTGAGTCTTCTACCCACAAGAATAAAGTTGCAACTCTTCAAAGTGCCAATCAGCAACTTTATGGTATAAAACTCTTCTTCTCTTCTTATTTTTACTTGTCTCAATTGCATCTTTGTTATCGACTTATCACCTTCGAGACATATATAATCTCTCCGAAGAAGCCATTCTTCTTCATTCATTCCCGAGCCTATGGATAATAACCTTCTTCTTACTCACCTCAACAACTCTTTGAGTAGTTGGTCTAACGATGTTAATTCCCTTTCACTGAGTGAACTTCAAGCCAAATACCGCCTCTTAAAAATTGAGCATAGGTCCAGTTTAAGTTCAGCCAACCAATTTAAGCAAATGTATCTCGATTCCCAAAAGAAAACCAAAGTTTTAAGAAAGAAAATTAGCGACCTTATAGATGAAAAAGATCGCATTGCTAACAATGGTGCGAGGGCCTTGGACGAATTTCATAAGTCTCTACTCGCGGTACAAATTGAACGGGACGAATTACTTCGCCAGAATTCCATACTTAGCGAACGGGAGAACCAAATTCGCTCACTTCTTGTTATAAATAATAATGATGAATTTGCTTGGGGCTGCAAGGTCTTAGACAATGCCGAAATGATTTAGGTGTTGATGTTAGCCTTCACGCTGAGCATCTTTGCCTTGGTTAAGGATATGATATTTGACAGGAAGGTTGTTCATTATTCCTTTACATTTTTTTATTTCCGTGATATTGCTGTCTAATTATTAACACATCGTTGCTTATTTTGCAGAATCTGAAAAAAGACTTCACGCGAGGATTGGAGAGCTTGAGTCTGATAAAGATCAACTTGCTAAGAATCTCGCCCTTCGCGAGACTAGATATTCCAGGTTGAAGAGACAATTTCAAACCACGGTAGCGAACTTCCAATAATGATGCCATTCGTTTTCGCAATCAAGCTATGGAATATGTTTGCAAAGATCAAAAGATCCCTCTTAGTTCATATCCTATCCTTGCCAAAGAAGTTCCTGAAAATGTGCCTGTCTCAGATGTTTCTGATAGCGAAGCCAGCGAAGAAGAAGAATCATCAGATGAAGAATCTGGCGACGAAAATGATTGAGTCGAAGAATCAGATGAAGAAGAAGAATCATCAAAGAAATGATATCTGTACATGTATATCTTCCATTTTTGTAAACTTCTTGAATCATCAAAGAAATGATATCTGACCAACTTTCCCTTATAATACAATTGGCTAATCGTTGTGGATGCATATCTCTGTCATATGAAGATGAATAACCATATTTTATACGATCCATTCCCATACTTGCCTCTGTTATTCATCTTTAAATGAAAGATGGATCTTCTGATGTAATTTTTTTTTTTTTTTTTTTTTTTTTGAAATGTATTCTTCTTGATGTTGAAGTTTAATATTGCGACCAGGTCGCGGTATCTCCATGAATGAAGAAACCTACTTTTCTCGTCTTATCATTTTGGGTGGTCTTTTAAGTAAGGCCTTCCTAATTAAAGGTCTTACTTTGCCATCTCTTATTGCGACAAGATCGCAGGACGTCTTTACACTTTCATGTACCGACCCATTGACCTTGTCTTATATGAGTATTTTTGCCTCTGCAGGATGTTTTGTTTGCGACAATATGATAGGTCTACATTTCCTCGCGAGAACGTAGTCCTATGACATTGGCGTCTGTGCGACGAAACCGCAGGACGTCTTTGCACTTGCATGCAAAACCCATTGATCTCGGTGTTAGTATTTTGCCTCTTCAAGGATCATTGCACAAATATGACAAGCTAAGCTTTCTTGCGAAAACAAAGCCTCATGACATTTGCGTCTTTTTTTTGGCACTCTAATGGATAGTGCGCCTTATCTTCTCCACACTTGCCCCTTCAAGGAGGCGAAACATCGGCCATACAAGACTAGCTCCTCCCCATCCGGTCTTAACAATCTGTTGTTTTTATGACCTCTTATCCCTTATACCTATAGGGTTTTAGGTTCATGCACCCTAAGTGGAGTTTTCTTGGGCGAGTGCAACATATGCCAAGACTTGCCAAGAATGGCCGTAGGTTCATCCATCCCGGGCACTCTGGCTCAACCAGGTGTACCTCGGCGCCTTGAGCATACAGCGGCTCCTTGGAAGAGACCCTCGGTCGCCCAACCGGTATAACCTTATATATATAGTTGGGAATCCAAGGTACCTCTTAGGATAGGCTTTTATGGGCCCCAAGTTTCCATGACTCGAGGCTTCGGGAGGCGGTGTAACCTTCCCCGAGCCATGTCAAGAGATGCCCCTTATATGACGCACTTTAGGTCTTACATTTGCCTCTTACGAAATGTTATTCGCGAACTAGGGTGTACGCCATAAAGGTTCGTCCCATTCTTTTGCTCATTTATTTTTGTTGAGTCATTCAAGCATTCATGTTTCATTATTTGTTGATATTTGTTTTACGAAGCATTACGCATAATTCCATTTCATTTGTTGTATTTTCATTTTCTTTCTTAATCAAATTCTCATATACTCTTGACTGCGAGATCTCCTTACATCATTTCTTCAACTGCTACTTTTCCTCCTGCCTTTGTTAATTACTCACTTCTTATGCCTTTTGTTCCTCCTATCCTTCGCCTCTTTATTATCACAATATTCGCTTGTCTCTAGGCATTCACTTCGCGAGGTATGCTCAGTCCTCACTTCTATAACATCTACCATCAGTTTTTCCTTTCTCTGTTCGTCTCTCACATGTTGCTTCCAACCCTTCCTTTTGGCATTTCTCTCTTATGACTTTCTACATCAACCTCGTGACATTGTTGAGACTCCTTCCAATCTCCCGTATAATACCAATGCCATTGGGATGGGAAACTTTATACACTGGTGGTATGTTGATGCGACTCCCAAGATTTCATGAAGCCATGGCCTCCCAATCAACGCATTATACGGAGACTCCCGTCAATTACGAGAATAAAACATCAGTTGATAGTCCTTGTAGAGGTATTCTCATGTGAGCCTCTCCCTTTGGCTTGTTTGCGGTGCCATTAAAGCCATATATTTTGTATGTCGAGGATCAAATCCTCATCCTTTCCTCCCATCGTCTTGTAAGTGTGGTAGAAAAGAATATTCACCGAACTTAGGTATCAATTAGAATGCGGTTGATCGCCCACAATCTTCTGCTTCATCCTCCTCTCCATCAGCGGTTTTGGGTTAATCTCTAGTTTCACAACCAACGGGCTATCATGTGTTTCTCTTCCTTTTGGCACTTCATCTGCGAGAGAAGAAATAGTCTTCAAGTTGCCACTTTTCTAAGCTGCGTCGTTCTGCTGAGGCTCATTATTTCTTTATCATTAGCATCTCTAAAAACTCTTTTGAGCACGTTGTGGTGAAAATCTTGATTATACGATATGAGTGGACAATAGAATTGCAATTCAAATTTTTAGCTTTTGTTCCTACTTCATCACAAATGTTTCTTTTCCTTTCTTTGAACTTACATGTGCATTTAAGCGGTGGTGGCAATGTCCGACCTTTTTCTTCATCTTTTAGAAAGTGATTCGACTTTCCCCGATCAATCATTCTAAGAATAATTCTCTTTAAGTTTACTCCAATCATTTTGTTTTATGTCCGTGAAAGCGGTGATAAGAGCAAAACTCATGGCTTCTCTCTCCGATGACCGTTCCATCCCCGTTCCAAGGTGCCGGTACATCTTCCATCACAAGTATAGCTTCCCAAATCTTTTCCACACTAGCATTCGGTGGTGGCATCTTAATCTCCTCCCATATTATTCTGCGACTTCTGCCCTCCGTGATTATTGTCTTCGCCCACCATAGGTTTCTTGCATATGATCTAGCCTCTGAATCTTATTGTTCTTTGCCACGGTTGTAGTAATTTCTTTCTTGTTCAAACTCTTCTTGGTCGCGACTTCCCATGGCTACTATCTTCCGCTGCCCATCATCGCCCTTCCTTTCTTGCGCTGTCCTTGCGGCGTGCTCGCCCTTGCATTTATGAATTTAGGTAACAGGCTTGCGTTAGCAGGTTGAGCTTGTGTTCGCGATTGGATAAGATTCCATTTCATTGTCTTTCTTCCAAGGCAATATATTCTTCCTGTAGTTCTCATGATTACGCCATCGTGATTGTATTTTGATTCTAAAAATTTGAATGTATAGCAAATTAGTCGCGAAGAGCATTTATAAATGAGAGAATAAGATATCTTTCCTCAACTCGTCTGCCATTTCGCTACACATGGTTCTCCATCTTATTGTCAACTGCCTTAAGCTCTCTCTCCAACTCTTTTGTTTCAACTAGAATACGTCTTCAATTCCTGGTCGCGTGAAGTTGTTGCTTATATACGCTCCCAAAAATGTAGCTTGTAAATGGTTAAACGACGCGATCGTGTTCTGGGTAAACCTTCAAACCATTTTAACGCTTCTCCCCGTTAAGCTTGTGCCAAATACTTGCACAATATAGCATCATGACTCTCCCATTTGCAACATACACCTCATATAAGCTTTAATGTCTTTGTATCGCTTGAGTTGTTCCATCAAAGATGTTGGTTAACGGGTAGATTGCACTTAGGAGGTACTCCTCCCATCTGTATTCTAGCGTGAAAGGATTCTTCGCAAACCTGCCGATGGCTTAATCCAATTGTTTCCTTCCTCCTTCCCTTCATTATTCGGTAATCCTCTCATTTATTTGATTCTCTTAAGATTTGTTCACTTGCCTCGGAAATTTGGTTCTCTCGGGTCTTTTTAGTTCTACCTCTCTCCTTCTACGCTCGTGCCTACTTTGACCTTCTTGCTCGTCATCTTCTTCTCTCCTTTCCTGTGGGCGTTCTTCTTCGTTTCTTTCTTCAATTCGCACGCCATTATATCGGTTGTTCTCTCTTCTTGGCTGTCTCTCGGCTCTCCTCTGCGCACCCTCTCATATTCTTCATTAATATTTCTATTGATACGATTTTGTTCCCTCCTTCTTTCCGGTTGTCGTGGTTATTCTGCTTGGATTGCCTCTTCCATCTCTTGATTTTCTACTTGCTCTTAGCCTTTCTCTCTCGCGAGCTAGCCGGTGCTTGTTGATGTAGTGCCTCTCAATGTCATCTCAATCTCTCTGTTTCTTCTCAATGCTTCTCTCCCGTGCAAGATTATTCTCCCTTGTTGGGTCATTCGGCCCTTGGAGTTGCATGTTTCCTTGATTTTCCCTATTAGCTCATCTTGAAGATTTTGGCCGAGGAATATAACGATCTTCCATTTCCCTCTTCTCTCGCCATGCTGTGCTTGGATCTTGGGTTTCTTGTTGGTTTTCTTCCCAGGTATTTACGTTGGTAAAACTCTCCTTCTTTCTTCCCTAATCGATCTTGAACTTGATCTCGCACTACTTCTTGATCTTCTATTTTGCAATCTCATATTTTCCATCCTCGACTCATGATTAAATGTTTTTGCTCGTTCCTCCGCCTCTAGTCGCCTCTCTTCATGTATTGTTTGTCTCAAATCTTTCTAACGCCGCGATTTCTTCATTTCCCGGATTCATTTCTCCATTCATTCCTTGCTCTCCTCCTCCTTGTCCATTGTTCACCAGTTCTTTGCTCCTCTTCCCTCTCGTCTTAGAATCGAGACCTCCAAGTGTGTACACTTACTCTATCATAATCCACAGTGCGTTTGCTCTTTGGGGAGATCGGTGGGTGATTTTGGTTTCTTCATCATTTTCTCATATTCATCCTTGATGATTCTCACATTTCATTCCTCCTTTCTCCAGCAAGTCTCCACTTCTTCTCACGATTGTTGGTTGCCCTTGTGCGTTTCTTCTTCTAGCTATTTTTCTTTTTCAATGAATTCTTGAGAATCACTTCAAATCTTTTCTCTGATAATCTAAATTCTTTCTAATCTCTGTGTCAATCACTGCTCGTCCCTGTTTCTAGCGCATATGTAGTTGCAGGAAATCCCACAATACACCCCTCACTTAATTCTACTTGATTAACACCTTGAAAGATGAATGATTAAGAATGTTTATTGATTGATTTCATGAAATGTCCAATAGAAAGAATAGGATTACACTTAGAAATTAAAACACTCTTAAACTTTTTCTCTCTCCTAACTTGCTCCACAATTGAAAAAGCTCTCTCTCACAACGGACTTGCTCAACCCTTTATATAGGGTATTACATAATGGATGACGGCTAAAATTTTGTCCTTTATTTTCGGGAATAACTCGCGAAGTGTCGCAAGTGTACAAATCTTCATTCTCGCGACACTTCTTAACCTTCGCCGGGTTCCATGTCTTCCTTATGTTTTGCCCGTCGTTATTCATTGCGTCGTTTATTTTAGCTTCTGCGACTCCTTCGCGACAATGTCGTTTATTAATCCCGCGAACCTTGTATGTTGCGATATTGTGATCCTACAGAGACAACTGAATTAAAGATAGGAATGGAGTTTGAAGAGTGTAATGTTGCTGAATATCCAGATGTTAAGATTTTGGATGCCAAAGATCAAAGTAATAAAATTGAATTAAAGATAGGAATGGAATTTGATACGGCAGAAGAAATGTATGAATGCTATAGAATTTTTGGTATGCAATAGGGGTTTGGTGTTGTAAAACGATTTTCAAGAAAGGATAATAGAATACTTAGACATGTATGTTACTCTTGTGTTCGAGGAGGCAACCCTAGAACCTTATCAAGCACACCATTGAATGTTGGACCGACACTACAGCATTTTTAGGGATTAGCAACGTACTCTGGCTGTTGCTAACTGGGGTCGCAACGACCGATTTTTGTTGCAAAACATTGTGTTGCAATTTTTCGTAACGACATAGGCTCCGTTGCGACTCTCGGTCAGCAACGGGGATTCACAACGGCCGCTGACGTTGCTAAATTGTTCATTTGCAACAGAGGGCGTCCATTGCTAAAAAAATTTAGGAACAGAAAAAAAGGCTCAGAATGAAGCCATGGCTTAAAAGGAAGCCACGGCTTTGATTCTAAGCCACAGCTTATAATCTAAGCCACGACTTTGTTCTAAGCCGTACAGACCATTGAAATCAGAAAACTGAGAATCCATTAACAGCTTGAAAATATACAGTTAAATGAACTTGGAATCCATGTTATTGAAAAGTTATACAATTTGGAAACAATACACCCACACAAAGCAGCTAAATATGTTGCTACATTCTCACATCCATTACACACACGCTATTGGAATAAATTGCACCTATCTTATTACCTTCCTTATTCCCGGAGACCTCAAAAATGCTACCATTACATTTGTATATTTTCACAATTCTCCCTTCTTTCACCAAACCGGATGTGTACGCATTTATCCCGAAGATCCGCTTGCCAAAAACTCTCAATTTGGGCTTGAATGAAATAGAGAACACAAAGTTCCTGAACATGATTCAAGGAAAAACAAATGAGAAAATGTTCGGAAAAAGAAAAAGCAAGTCATAAATCCAGTGAAGATCAACAAAGAGACCGCTAGATTCAAATAAACAACTAGATGCAAACTAAAATGTAACCAAGATTTGTAGTGACTATTGTAATGACTGCAAAATAGTGATTCTATCATCGGCTACAACTATTGTAAGTATCCAAAACCTATAGATACACGAGCATACCATTTCAGTGACCAATTGCGATAGCTGATGTATAACAAAAGTGAGTATGGGACAGATAATTGACGATCCTCGACCAAATCGGTATTGCACCTACTAACTTCGCATGTCCTATGTGTACAAGAAGAGAAACACAATGTACTCATGTAAGTCATTACCTCATTTAAACATCCTATAAGCAACAAATGAAGTTCCTAATCGTCGGGAGGTGAGTGACGTTCATAGGTTCACCCAATTACAGTTTAGCCATGCCAAATTAAACTATTGAAATAATCAATTAGGGGCATTTTTTTCCCCGAAATCTAACCCCAATCTGAGAGCAAGATCCGAGAGACTAAAGAAGACAGGTTGAAGATACATTACACACCAAACACCGCATTCCCAAAATTAACCATGTTATGAGTTTCCAAACCGACAAACACTGATGCAAGAATTATAAAAAAAAAAATCGCTACCGAAACAGATTACTTGGTCATCAAAATTCCATAATGTTTCTATGTTGATTCCTTAAAATGGTGTAGTGCGACTTCAAAGATTGGTTGTAAAGCTCATGCAACAGCAAGACTTGAACGAGATGCTAAATGGAGAATTTCTTTTTTTGTTGATGATTACAACCATGAGCTATGCCCAAGTAGTACTCGACATTTGAGATGCAACAAAAATTGACATTGCGTCTAAGAATAGGCTCTTACTAAATCAAAAGGCAGAATTAGAACCAACAAAAGCTATCATTCATTAGTAGTTGAAGCGGTGGATATGAGAACCTTGTATTTAGTGAAAAATATGCTAGAAATATGCTTATGAGTGAGAAACGTATGGAACTACGTGAAGGAGATGCAACAACACTTCAAGATTATTTTGTTAAGATGCAAAAACAATGCCCAGCTTTCTTTTATAGCATAGATTTCAACGATGGCGGAAGTTTGAGGAATGTTTTCCGGGGCGTATGAAAGATGCATACAAGCTTACGGGAATTTGGTGAAGTTATCACATTTGACACAACTTATTTGACAAATACATATGATATGCCATTTGCTCATTTTGTTGGGGTAAACCATCATGGGCAGTAAATTCTATTTGGATGTGGATTGCTCGCAAATGAGAAAATTCCAACTTTTGTTTGGTTGTTTAAAACTTGGCTTAATTGCATGGGAGGGTCTGCTCCAAAGGGTATTATCACTGACCAAGACAGTGGCATGAAGGTTGCGGTTGAAATTGTTTTTCCACGTGCTATACATTGATGGTTCTTATGGCATATCATGAAAAAAATTCCTGAAAAACTAAGCAGCCATCAAAATTATAGGAAAATAAAATCTAAGCTAAAAAGGGTCGTCTACGATACACAAAGTTCAGCTGATTTTGAAAAGGGTTGGTGTGAAATGTTTGAGAGGTATAAAAGTTTAGGAAAGAGTAAATGGTTGGGAGACCTGTATAAAGACAAAGAACGATGGGTTCCTTGTTTCGTGAAGACCTATTTTTGGGCAGGAATGTCGACTACTCAACGTTCGGAAAGTATGAATGCATTTTTTGATAAATATGTTACATCAAAGACATCGTTGAAAGAATTTGTAGAAAATACGAAATTGCATTAAGAGATAAAATAGAGAAGGAGCTTAAGGCAGATGCAAAGTCATTTTTGCTATCATCAAACTAAAACTCATTATGAAATGGAAAAACAGGTTGAAGCATTTACACTAACGAAAAGTTTCTCGAGTTTCAAAAGGAGTTAACATAGAAGACATATTGTGAAGTGATTGATGTTGTTGGTGATTCCCCGGTGTTAACGTATCACACATAAGAATAAAAATGGATACCAAAGCCAAAGGAGGAGGAAAATGCTTGTCTTGAAAGTACTCCCGAAAATGCTTGTCTTGGAAGTCTTGTTCTTGAGAGTATTCTGAATCTCCACACAAGATGAAAAAGAAAAAATTATGATAAGAGTTATCTACAAGGTGTCATTTCAAAAAGATGATTGTAAATTTGAGTGTAGTTGTCATAATTTTGAGTTTCGGGAATTTTTTGCAGGCATGTGATTATGGTGTTACATCGTAATGATATATTTGTGCTTTAAAAAAATACCTTCTACATAGATGGCGAAAAGATGTGAAACGAATACACACGAGATATGCATTATGATTACGATGCTTGGAAATTAACTCCCAAACAGAAGCGATACAACGAGTTATGCAATTCCTTTGTTGTGCTTGCGAGATGCGAGCGTCTTCAAGTGATGTCAAGTTTGCGAGATATTAAGAAATGGATACAAGCGCAATTGGAGGAGGTCAGCAATTTCAATGAGGAGTCTACTTGCAAGTTGAATGCCACCGTGGAAACTACTAACTCTCCACCGATTGAAAGTAAAAAGATCTGTAATCCACCCGCAGCACCAAAAAAGGTGGTTCTAAAGTCAACACACCTAAAGCTAAAGTGTATACTAAAAAACCAAGAAAAGGAAAAGAAAATGCAGAGGTAAAGCTCAAAACTATTAGTGAGATTATTAATTTTTCATTTTATATTTTTAACTGACATATGTATCTCTTATACTTATTTCATAGGTAAACATCCAAATTCCTACTCAACAAAGTGTAGTTCATACTGTTGCATTATCACAAGTTAACCAAATTGGCGACTAATTTTACTTACGATCAATACCTCCAAGCGTTGGTAAGAATATATATAATCCAAATTTTGTTGATGTGTTCTGTTTTTATGTGTGAATTGGTATTAACATGTTTATATGTGTTGTATGTCCAGCAATTTTCTCCAAATCATCTCCAAGGACCTGGTTTTGCAGTCAACAATACATCCACATATGGCGTAACTCATCGACGTGAACCAACCATATATTCTGCGAGTTTGACACCTATGTATGGGGGAATTCAGCAATAACAGACTGACAACCGATATGCGAATGTGACACCTTTCCTTAGATATGGAGGACCAGGGTATGGAATGCAACCACATAGCTTGGGTGGAGGTTTATATCGAAGGCGGAGTTGAAGTTATAAGTTTGGACATGTTTCCACAGTGTGAAGTATGTGTTTTTTTTTTTTGGCATGTTTCCACAGTGTGCAGTATGTGTTTTTTTTGGCAGGCAAACTGTAGATGCTTCTATGCAACATCACTTTCTTTTGGATGGTTAAATAGATTCAGTAGCAGTGGGACTTGTTTTGTCTTCTTTCCATCTCAATGAAATTCTATTTTGTGCATCACTTTCTTTTGGCTTTTATCATGGATTATATTGATATTTTTATGGCTATTTTGGAAACATTGCTCCATAATGTAGTTAATTATTGGTGATAAAGCCGATTCTATGAACATTTCCCTGCAAAGCTTTCAATAAGAAGTTTACAAAATTCAGATAAGTTGGTTATCATGTCCCTGCAGCAAAATCTTTGCATTTGAATAAAAAAACTGGTTTCAATTGCATTCAAAACAAATGTAAAATTTACAATTCACAATTACATTAGAAAAAAAATGCAATAACGGAACCTGTAGACAGGCCTTGATTGTTAGTAACAATCATATTACTTCACGAAGTAAACAAACAATTGAACTGAGGTTACACATCTTCCTAGAGCATATATCTAACATCTGGCTCATAAAATGCAAGCTTTTCATATTCAACTTCTTGAATTACTAAGGCATGAAAGCTTTTGTTAGTTCTAATTTCCGCCTTGTGTTTCAGTACGAGCTTCTTTTTAACCGCAATGTCAAGTTTGACCTTATCAGATTCCACTCCAACCTCCACTTCAGCTTTCGGCCATTCAATTACTTTGCACACAGTTGCATCCATATCTGCACATTACAGTTACATAATCAATAATAGATATCACTTGAACTATTTTACAGAAATAGTGAAATTGATTAGTGATGTTGTGGATAGTGCAGATGTATGAAGCTAATACATACTAGATGCTGCTATATAAAAAAACAACAAATTCTTTATAGTTTATCTTGGACATCTTAGAAGGTGTAAATAAGGGATACAAACAGTGCACCAACTCACAAAGTCCGAGATGAGGTCAGTACAATCTCCATAGATTTCAATTAAATTCTGACTTCAACCAATTCTTTCAAAGCATTCCAAACCTCAATGGAAGAGAGCAAAACAAGGCCTCTGAACATACACCCACTTAATTTCATGTCTCACTAACAGCGAGGTACATGTTTCATCTATGTAGGGAGACCCATTTTTTTTAAGACTAAGGTGAATAACAGTCCCAAGGATTATTTTTTTTTAAAGAAAGCATGCCTCTTTTTTCAAACACTTGTTAATTTTTTCAGAATTAAGCATAAAATTACCTTCAAGTCAGAACATCGAAACATTCAAAATAGCACCACCATCTAAAGAAACTCTACACTGCGTGTCATCAACCTCGTAGGTAAATCCACCAATATCCTTTGCCCCTCCATTATTTTCCCTACTGTCACAAAGCATACACAACACATTGAGTTCTCAAAACACCTTAAATTTGATCATCAAGACATACTTAAGCAAGAATGAACAATTAAGAGCTAAGGTAGAGGAAAATACACTTAATCACCATGATAAGTGGGAAGAAATAAAAATCATTGAAAACATTGACCCAATTATTACGCATTTGGATTCGATTCCTTTGGCAAGGGATATAAAATGGTATTCATTGTTCACATGTTTAATACTATGTTTCTCAAGTGTTGAATTTATCGGTTTGGCACCAAATCTTCTCAATTACAAGTTAATATTCTCAACAACACAAACTGGTAAATCCCTTGAGAATTGAGAGAGGACGGCCTTTATGCTATTTCAGTACTCTTAGATGCACCTTATTCCAGTACTTTTGGTAACATGATAGCGCAAGGTCTCAACTATGCAGCAATTACAAATTCTTGATTGGTGGAAGATAACAATAACAAACCAACATGGGAAAGTTCAATCACCAAAGTTCATGAATAATTATTTTGGTAAGTTCGCATGGATCTACCCTTAATTGCACGTTCTAAGATCTAGAAGCTGAAGATACATGTTGGTGATATAATTCCTAGAACAATAGTCCAGAGCTAATTTTATGCAATTGATAAGATAAGAAAAACGAAGAAATGTCAAATTATATGAATTTTAAGAATAAAAAATCGGATCTTTAGCTAATTATGATGATTAAAAATATGAAAATCCAAACCTAGGTGCAATTCGAACGAGAAAATCAAAGAAAAAACAAACCATTATCAAATCAGACTACAAAAACAAGAAGAAGAAAAATTCTGACAAGTAGAAGAACAGGAATCACTGTTTAACAAACCCTTTTGATATATATATATAAAGTAAGACTTCCTTAATTTCGACGTCTCTTGGAACAAATTTGAGAAACCCTAATCTTCTTCTTCTTCAAATTCAATGGAGAAAAAAGTAACAAATGAAATCGAACTTCACGTTACGGGATACAGACTCGAATTAAGTCACTGATTTCAAATAAACTTCAGCAAACAATGAAGAAAATCTCAGTTTGATATTTTTCCTCTCTATTTCTCTCCTTTCTCGACTCAAAAATGGATTGGGGATCTAGCAAGGTTTACGATCTGAGATATCAGTGTTTGTTTAGATTTTTTAAGATCGAATCTCGAGGATATTTTCATTGTAGGATGGAGACATAATTAAAGAAACTATTATAAAACTAAAGTATTGACAACACTTTGACCGTGAACAGTGCTAATCCAATGCTGGCAACACCAGCTGTCTCGCCACATAAGTGCGGTGCAGATCACGGGACTTTGCTTCGGTGTATGTAGCATTTTCGTTTTTTTTCCCTCAAGGACGAGATATCTTACTAGTAGTTTATTAGGAAAAGAGTTTTTTTTTTTTTTTTGATAAACAAGGAACCTTTTCATTAATGAAAATTCGAGGTTACAATGAGTTAAGATCGAAAATAAGAGAATACAAAGTAGCAAGAACATACCGTAAAAGTACAATACCGAGAAATCCGACAAGAGAAAGAGAAGGATTACCGGAGTAAGACAAATACAAGTATGAATAAGATCCGATTAAATCGGAAGAGGGATGGTTTTTCTTGGAATTAACTTCCAAATTCCAACCATTTAGTTTGTTTTTCTTCTATAGAAAGATGTGCTCCCAAAGTAGGAGTGATTTGCTCAAATCTCTTGTAACTAGTGATGAAGCTTCCGTCGTCAAAAAGATCACCTATGGAGATTACGTCGCCAGATAAGTTGATGATGAAGATTCCGATGAAGATTGCGTCGCCGGAGATAACCAAAATGAAGATTTCGTCATTGGAGAGCATCACTATTGATCTTAGAACCCAACCCAATAACCAAGAATCGCCATTAAAGCGAAGATAAACCTCAAAAGAGTAGATAAAACCACCATACCGGTGTAGATAAATAAGAAACATAATAAAAACTACACTAAACTACTAACTAACCTAAAAAACAAGGAATAATGAAAAAATCTGAGCAGAGAATGGTTGTTCTTGATGGTGTTGTTGGAGAAGGAGTGAGAGGAGGAGAGAGGAGAGAGAGGGGAATGGAATGCTGCCAGGAAAAGAGTTAAGTAGTTTCCCGAAAAGGATATATATCCCACGGGCCCAATCCTGCGGGTTATCCCGATTTTTTCCTTTTGTGAGAGAGAGGGAGTGGGACCCACCCTTAACCCACCCCTTCAAACCGCCGAGCCATAAGGGAATTCACATTTTTTTCCTTGTCGGACACACTGCGAACCAGCCCGTGGTGAGTGTAGCATTTCCGAGTAGTTTCCTACTCTCCTATATATATCCAACGACATTGACTAGTTCCACGACCGTAAAACATGACTTAACGTTTGTAGCTAATTAGATTATGTACTATTCGTCACCATCCGATCTAGATTCTAGATACGACTAGATATCGATATACGTAGTCTTTTTGAATATAAAAAGCGTCGTTTTTTTTCTTCTTTGAATAGGATAGCCATGAATGAAAGTCTTGCCTTGCGACCACGGACGCGCCATATGATGAATGTGTCTGTGACTGTGTTGTGTCTACATTTCGCGTTTGTATTTTATAGGAGACCGTAACATGGTTTTAATGATGATAAAATGACACCATATTACAATTTCAATGCTAGATTTGTACATGAAAATTTCAAGTTTTTGTATTTTATATGAGAATATTCTCGTTATGTTTTCTGCTCTAACACAACATTAAAGCATTGCGTGTTACATGCAGTTTTGTCGACCTGCTATTTTTAAAATCAATCATTCGTGATCCTTTATGATATGATATTTGGCTTGTGATTTGAATTGTGTTCATTGACCTAAATTACGAAAAGGGAACGTTATTTAAATACCCCTCAAAATCTGTCCCTTATAATATATCCTTATTCAATTTTTAAAAATACCCTATGGTCCCTACTTTCTTTCTCAAAAAAAAAAAAAAACCCTACCTTCTGAAAAGTGGACTCAACTGGCACAAGTTGCTTTCATAAGTGGACACAATTAGCACGAGTTACTTCCAGAAATTGACGCAACTTTATACAACTTGCTTCCAAAAAGTGAAAGCAACTTTCTCAACTTGATTCCAAAAATACCCTAAGAAGTATTTGTGTAAGATCAACAAAAAATGAGGGTATTTATAACATTCCCACTAAATTTTTAGTGACTGAAAAGGTGATTTGAATTGTTTTACATGGCACACAAGTAGCCCGGTGGCTCGAAATACGGAAATGCAATATCGCTCCCTCTTCTGCGCCCTACTCTCCTCCCTAGCTGATGTGGCTAGCTAAGGTGGAAGTCCATGTGATGCTTAAACTTAAAACTTCACGGATGCACTCTCTCTCCTTTTTCTTCTTTATTTATCTTTTGATTATCGTACTTTATATCTGATGATCTGATTATCTTCAAACTCTAAAATGAGTTCACATTAGTAGATTATGGTTTTTCCTAAAGTTATCCATGGATGTAGGTGTTCATGTGGGAAAAAAAGATTTAGCTGTAAGGTGTTCAATATTTTTCTTCATTCCAAAAAAAGAATTACCTTGCTTTTGCTTTATTGGGCCGACCGAGCGAAGTGAGGGAGGACCTTTATATGGTTACAAGATTGGATTTGGTGTCCATAGTTAGTTTTTTTTCACTTGACACAATTATCCAGTGACGGAGCTAGGATTCTAGAATGAGGGGGCTAAAAAAAAAATTGCGTCACCTGAATCAGTATCTAGTTGTTATTTAAAGGGTTATTTAAGATAGTTACATAGAAAATTGAAACTAAGATTAACCGAACTGCATTTATCCTATATAAATATACGGTCAATGTAATTTCAATCTTAAGAAACTCATGCTTATTAACGAGTGCTGGAAAGTGATTCAAGAGAAATGTAATATGCTAAATAGTGACCAAGTGAAGAAGTACCACTGCAAGTGACAAAAGTGATATATATTTAGACATATATAAAAGACACAAACAGAGGCAGAAC
This sequence comes from Papaver armeniacum, assembly GCA_023531295.1. NCBI lineage: Eukaryota > Viridiplantae > Streptophyta > Magnoliopsida > Ranunculales > Papaveraceae > Papaver > Papaver armeniacum. The sequence goes on along the minus strand of JAJJWW010002340.1, from coordinate 79,031 downwards.
CTGAGAAGCCGCAAACTTGTATAGAACATCTGTACTAATGTTTCCAGGTCTTCAATACGCCAAGTACGCTTGTTGCTTTCAAACTTGTAAGATTCTGATAGCTTCTCTTCACGTCCTCGTAAGGATACTCCGGACTTCTTAAGATACACAAAATTGGTTAAAAAGACCAAAATTAACAAATCCTGGGTAAAAAAGACATCTAGATTTTGATACTGTTTAAATGGACAAAAATATAAAAATAGCCATGATGTAAACAGTTTCATCCTACCCATTTTCAAATACTTTTTCTTTTTTAATTTACATCGGGATGCATCCAGGTTTAATCATTCTTTATTTTTTAAGTTTAAGTCGGGATGAATCTAGGTTTAATCCCTTATTTTTTTTTTGTCCATTTCACCCATACTAATTTTTACTCGTCCATTTGAACCAGGTTTTAAAAATATTTGGACAAATGACCCATTTTCCTTAGTTAATAACAATTCGGCAAATGGAAACTTGTTGTCCCAACTCAAAACACCTATATCCGTTGATCGAAAAAACGCACACACACTCTTTGGTATGCATGGATCCGTTTCCAAAAAAATATAACTAGAATTATCAGTTGCGCAAAGTACATCCAAGCCGCACACGACATGCATGCACCATAAAATCCAGTTGAGTTGTAATCATTTTTTTTTCTTTTTTTGAAGCAGAGTTGTAATCAATTGTCTCTACTATAATGGACACGTGGTTCCTTATCCTTGCCAAACTCAAATAATGCAGCAACAACCTTTTATGAGTTCTTGGGAGCATTTTTTGTCGGCAATGGAGAGACAAGAGACAATTGAGGATCGTCAAGGCTCTGTGTGTTGAGAACAACCCTCAATACAGCACCATCATTCCACACAACAACGTCAATTTTGCAAAAGTTTCGATTCTCAATCAGAATGAAAGAATCCAACCCAAACAAGAACCAAAAAAAAAAAAACCTAGAAAACTTCAGTTTTTTGTAAAACTTAACTACGTAACATGAACCAAAAATAATACTTAAGTATTTAGGTATTGCTCTTGTGGATGATACTTAAAAGTATAGAAGAAAAATCCTTACCTAGTACCTGAAGATAGCTAACTCTCCCTATCTTTTTTTTCTCTGTCTTCCTGGTGGACTAAACGGCTATGCTTGGTGGACTGAACTGATTTTGTTTTTGTTTTGCAAGGGTTAATATAACATATCTAAGAAGCCGTGCCTTGGAATTTTACAAATTTTATCTCGTTGGAAAGGTTATAAAAAAATCTACGCAATGAGTACAAATAACAATATCAAATTTAGAGTTTTTACGAAAAATTCACAAAGGATACATAATACTTTATGTAGCCATATTTTAGTTTATGCATCAACTAATTTTCCGTTGCAACTAATAAAACGATGTACTCCCTCCGTTTCAAGAAAAGTGATATTTTCACTTTAGGCACAATTCTCGAAAATTGAATGCATAACCATTATGCAAACCACCACAAATGATGCATAACACATCATGCAACCATATTTTGGTTTATTGGATCGACTAATTTTCCGTTTCTGGAAAAGTGATACTTTCACATTCTGTTTTAGAAAAAGTGATACTTTCACTCCGTTTCAGAAAAAATGATACAGAACGAAAGTATCACTTTTTCTGAAACGGGGCGAAAATATCATTTTTCTGAAACTGGGAGAAAGTATCACTTTTCTGAATCTGAGCGAAAGTATCACTTCTTCAAACAAGGCGAAAGTATCACTTTTTCTGAAAAGGGGCGAAAGTAGTCGCAAACATCTTCAGATTCTTCTTCGGTCGGCCCTCTCACCGTGGCAACGGTTGTACTAGTCGAGATCTTACAAAGTAACTAGAGAACTTAGATAAAAACCCCTATTAGCCATAAAACTGGATGTCGTTAGCTAGTACAGGAAATGGTTTCTCCTAAATTCACTACATAGAGTATTCAATTCTTGATGTGATTGTGAAGAATTTAAATTTAGATTACCCGGCTTGTTATGGGGAAAACATATATTAGCCAGGAAAAAAAAAACACGTTTCAGAGTTATGATTTAATTCCATTTACACGTGATTTGCTAATGTGCATGATTGTGAGATCGATTTTGATTAACATGATGCTGAAATTGTAATGGGAAGAAGAGAGAAAGAATTTAAACAAGAGAGAGAGAAAAAAAGATTAAAGAAATCCACAAAATGTTCGATGTGGTTTTGTCGTCTTGTAAACATCAGGTGTCACGTCGATCAAAGAGGAGAATAGGGCGTTGTTTACAGATCAAGTAAAACCTTATATGTATATAAATATATTTTTTATATAGATAAGATAAATCGACATGTATACAGATCACATTGATCTTGTAGTGACCTAAACTCGACCTGTACAGCAAAATGGGCCTCGTGGTCCAAAATCTACTTCACAACTCAAAGATTGGGTCATGAACCGAAATTTGCCCTTATGGGTTAAAATTTAGTATATAACCAAATATTTGCTCTGTGATCTAAAATCTGCCACATGATCTGAAGTTTTCCGTGAGACCCAAATTTTGACCGTATATCTACATCAAAATACAAAATAAACCTTGAAAGAGCTTGATCGCTTAGTTACAAATTTCTTCTTCTTTAGGGTTTGAGTTATGTCTCGACTTAGCCGAGAAAAAAAAGTCGGAGAAACAAGCAGTTATAAAACGAAAACATAGCTTTAAAAAATCTAAGTCTGTGAGGAATTTGTTCCCAAAAATTGGGGAGCGCGTGAAGTTTTCCGTTAAAATTTGAAAAACGACTGTGACAGAAATTTTCATTGTTAGAGAATATAGTTGCAAGCGTGTCAAGTGTGTGTGTGAGAGTAGTATGTGCATGCTTAAAGTGTGAGTGTGTCAACTGGCATTATGAGTTTATGCGCACGTTAGTCACCGGATCTGGTGGTTAACAGAAGTCTGTTATGAAATTGTATAAAATGTCATGTGTCTGAGATACTCAGACTTGTTATGAAAACTTATGAGATCAATTGAATCAAATGAAATCAGAGAGATTGTCAAGCGACATCATCTCTTTCAACATGGTATCAGATACCTAATTTCATCAATAAATCTAAATTTCATTACCAATGGAAGAAATCAATAAACACATTCTTTTAACTTTTAAACCTCCTTCCAAATTATCAACTAAAAATTATAATCTCAGGAAATCACAAATTGTTCCTCTTCTTCGCAGTTACAATCTATTTAGGTTTCGTTGATGGATCTTTTCAGATCCAACAAAGTTTTCAAACGAACTTTTACTGTTGGTGCTGCAATCTTAGAGGATCTTACATTTGTTGATTCAGATCCGGATAATGACTTTGTTCGTAATCCAACACATACATATTGGGTAAATCAGTATCAAGCTATTCTTTCATGGTTGTTTACAGCTTGTACTGAAGAAATTCACTCTCAGGTTGTTGATTGCACTTTTTCACATGAGGTATGGTTTCGATCGGCTAATAATTACAATGTTACAACTAAATCCAGATTAATGCAATTGAAATCTGATCAACAAGGCTAGACCGATCTCTCATCAATTGGCACAAATTGTTGTACCAATTACTCATGAGGATCTCGTTTTCATATTCTACAAGGATTACCTTCTGAGTTTAATTCTTTTAAAACCTCAACTAGCACACAACAACTTAAAAATGAGAATTTGATAACTTCGTCAGAATTACTGGGTTTACTTGAGGAGACTATGATGAATTTTGAATCCAATGTTGATCTCACTGCTGATTCTGCTAATATTTCACAACAACATTCAACAATACACAGGTACTCATGTTCCTCAATTTAAAAACTATCACCAATCGTATGATCAATCTAATTTTTATGCACCTGTATTGAATTCTTGGAGTTCATATCCTACTAGAGGTGGTATTAATAAATCATACTTTTAGAGGTAATCGTTCTGGGTGGAAGGTTTATATGAGGATATCGTGGTGGTAGGAATCCTAATGGAATTGGTAGATTTGGTCGACCTCCTACCAATGTTAATTTTTATCCTCCATCTATGAGATATAACTATTACATTGAATGAAAGATCTGTAAGAAACCTGGACATTCAACCACTGAATGTCGATATAGATATGTTTCATCTGATAACTACATGCCTCAAGCATATCATACTTCATCAGATGGATACTCACAAGGTTTTGGTGAGGAGTATGAAGAGTTTTGTTGTCCAGAAGATGGAGCTTTTGCAGTCTATGAAGATACTTCTACTTCTAAATCTAGCTGGATTCTAAATTCAGGTGCCACACATCATCTCACATCTGACTTATCCAACTTAAATATGCATTTTGAGTACTAGGAACAAATCAAGTGTCTGTTGGAAATGGATCAGGTTTGCACATAACTCATATTGGTTTTTCTACTTTCCAAAATGGAAATACAAAGTTTGTTTTGTCTAATGTTCTACATGTTCTACTATTACAAAAAAATTAATCTTTGTGCATCTGTTTACTAAAGGAAATAATTGTTTCTTTGAATTATATCCTGATGAATTATTTGTGAAGGATGTGGTATACTCACAAGGTTCTACCTCATGGTCTTGTTAAATATGGTATTTATCATTTGGAGCTCATTGTAGCACAACTTTGTTGATGGTGGATTTTTGACGAAAGTCATATTCGTAAAATCACATCGGAAATCATGTATCTCTGATCAGTACCAGAATCATAAGAAATTCATATCTTCAAAAGGGGTGAATCGCAGTTCTATAATATCATGGCGGTAATAACGTATATTAACAATATTAGGGTTTCTGAGGCAGAACTTTTAATATTCCATGCATTTCATTATTAAAAGTTAAAAGATTCAACACACTTTATTTGAATTCAGAATTCATTCATGGTGTCTGAATTAACCCAGAATAATATATGATGCTGATCACATCATATTTGGATGTTCCTAGACATATTGTATGCTAGTATAGAGCAATAGATTTATTAAATCTAGTCGCAATATTCATCAGATTGAATTCCTAGAAATTATGTACTAATTAGACCTTAAATATTCATCTACTCAGGATCCATAGCTTTTCTCAGTCGAATTTCATGGAAAGTAATGGATATTTACCTTTCGGGCATTTGGGCCACCCCGAGTAAGCCCCGAGCAAGAAGCACGAGTGTATTTAGTGATAATGCTCAACTGAGCATTCATGGAAGAACTAGGATTGAAAGTTTGATTAAAGAAAGAAAAGGAAAAAAGATAAAATAATAATAAAGGAACCGTGAGGGTGGGCCCACACGGCTAGCCGACCCTCCCCTCATTTTCTTATTTTCTTATTATTATTTTCTTATAATTATTGGATAAATAGTATTATATTATAATAATAATAATAATAATAATAATAATAATAATATTATTATTATTAGGGTTTTGCTCTTTCAAGAATTCCTGTTTCGATCAGAACTCATGAAACTTCCATATTTTTCCATGAACCATGTGGTTAGCAAAACAAGTGGTCCCGCAACCATGACTTGTCCTCTTACCAACATGAGAAATATTAAAATAATATTATTTTAATACATTTAATAGTGGTCCTTCTACCACTATTAAGAGTTTCAGTTAAACTCAAACTCTTCATACAATGATGAAATAATGCTCGATGGACAATCAGAAAATACCAAAATCCTCAGGATTGGTCCGCGAAGAGCATGGCAACACGAGCACGCCACCATGACCGATCATGGCCGGCCTTTTGGCTTCCAGAAGCCGGTCCCACCTCTTTTGATGATTTTTGACCTAATTAATCATCCAGAGTCCATATTTGGTTCAAACTCCTTCCTGCAACTGGGAATGATGATCCACTCACCATCAGATGGTCCCACGACCACCAAGGGCTGGTTGTACACCTCTTGGTCGGTCCATCCTCTCTCCATGACTAGGTTCTACTACCTATTGCTCAGTCAAGCAAAATTTAATAATGATTAAACAACAATTAATCATCTTTTCACCAACTGCTCCGCAAAGGAGTTTGGTAAATGCTCAGTCTAGCATCCGAATATCACATGATCGGTCCATCACTAGTAGAGGCGGTCCCTCTCTCACCCATTGGTTGATTCTCAGTCAATCATCCATTGATCATTCAATGATCATAATTAGGGTTTTGAACTGAATGCTCTGTCTAGCATAATTCTGAACATGTTCAAACACCAATATTTTAATATTGATCCAGCAATCAATATTTCAATTAATTAATTAAATAATATTTGGTTAATATTTTAATTATTATTTTATTTGGTCTTGCTACCAATTATTCATGGATCTAGCAGTAGTTGCTCTAACTAGCAATACTTTCCCTAATCATCAATGCTCCATTTGGCAAAATTTTAATTGCTTCAACTAGCAGTGGGTCACGGTCAACAAGTTTCAGAACCGCCAACATTGATTCAACTATCAATATTTAATTGGTTCATCAACCAACATTTGGTTCGTCTGTCACCATTATTTTAATAATACTATAATCTCTCCTCGTCATTCGACTGACTCATGACAACACGAGAGCTACTTATTTGACCGCCAATCCCATCTTTCACAATAGAATGAAACACATTGAAATTGCATTTCACTACGTCAGAGAATTAATTGCTGCCAAACCCTTTTAGGTGCGTTTCTTATCTACCAGAGATCAGATTGCTGACACTTTTACTAAAGGGTTATCTACTGTCAGGTTCTCCTTCCTTAGATTCATGCTCAGTGTATGATAAGTGCTTAATTTACATGTTTAGAATGTCAATTCCATACTTGTTTTAGTTGTATTTCTTGAATCATATGTTGTATTACTCTTGTTTTGTTTTATTGTTTCTATTAGGTGAATCATCCCAAGAAGAGTGAAAAGGTCTGCAAAAGAGCTATAAAGTGAAGTTCTCAAAAATCCAAGTGTCTAAAGCCGAAAGAAGTGGAAGAAGTGCGACGAAAAGGAGCAAAGAACGTCGAAAACACAAGAAGGACTAGAAGACCAAATTCAACTCATTCAAATTAATGATTTTTTACCATCATCTTGAATATAATTCAATTACAAAGTGAACGGCGAAAGAATGAGGTCATTCCGAGTTCGAACGAAGAAGTTACGGCCAAAATAAATCGCGACGAAAAATGGCAATCTACAACACCACTTTCGGCATTGGTAAAGCAATACCGAAAGTAGCCATATTTCAGGCAGAGAAGGTGTATTTTATACCCCCAACTTTCGGTATTGCATCGGGGAATTCGACAATGCCAACTGAGACAAGCATATTGGGTCCTTTTTGACGTATTTTGACTTCCAAATCAAGGAAACTTGGTCCCGTATGGATTCTAATACCTAGATCTCTTGAAAACTATATAAGAGGACCTTCTAAACATTAAAAGGGGAATCTTTACATTATTTTTCAAGCTTGGAGAGAAAGAACAACAAGGGAGCTAGGGTTTTAGAGCGGTTCTCATCAATCGTAACAATTTTTTAGTTTATCATATGTATAACATGGATGCTCCTACATCCGTGAGTAGCTAAAACCATAATTGATCGAGGATGAATTCCAAGTACTATATATGATTTGATTTAGTATATGAATCTGTTTTGATTTCTTCATATGATTATCGTTTGTGTTTATTATTAAGAATGAATATGATTGATTGATAGATTGTTTAGGTGGCCAACTGAATATATTTTTTTAACTCAATCTAATGCTAGTAAGGGTTAGGATATCCGTAATTGTTGAATAATTCCTTACACAAGTAGAGAACGTGAGATCTTGCGGAGGGATTCCGTAAAGCAATCGCGTGTAAACACAACACTAGCAAGTAGACCGAGCGTACTGAGTCTAACTACTAGGATTAAACCTAAATTCACAGACCATAAAGCATTCGACTGAATCACATCTTGTAAGCGTACCTCAAGGTGGTTCAGACGGATAAAATCTGGCAACTAAGCGTACATGTTGTTTAGTGGATTAAGGGATTTTGGAGATAGCTAAGCGTACTTGTTATCTTACGGTTGGTGATAATCTATGATTAATGATGAATGGATGAATATACTAATTTGATGAATATTTAATTACGAAGAAGTATTCCTCGATCACCTTTTTCTCTATTGCTTACAACTTAATATTTCAATTGCTTTGTTTATTTACTTTGAAATCTAAAACCAAATCCCCCCTTTTGTGACCTTTTGAACAACTAAATCTCCCTGCTCTTCGTGGGAACGACCTTGACTTCCATTATATTATTTTTAATTGAGTGAAAATAAGATTACTAATTTGATTGCACACACGACACGCATCAGTGTCTCTGCATCTGGATAGACTCTGGTCTTGTGGGGGTGTTAGAGAATATAGTTGCAAGCGTGTCAAGTGTGTGTGTGTGAGAGTAGTATGTGCATGCTTAAAGTGTGAATGTGTCAACTGGAAGTTGTAAGTCAATGTGCACGTTAGTCACCGGATCAGGTGGTTAACAGAAGTCTGTTATAAAATTGTATAAATGTCATGTGTCTGAGATATTCAAGTCATGTAATTAAAACTTAAGAAATCAATTGAATCAAATGAAAAATCATAGAGATTGTCAAGCGACATTATCTTTTTCAACATTCACAATTTATTTTTCACAATTTATTTTAGTTTCAATTAGATTGTAAAAGTTTTTGGGCGTTTGAGTCTTTTTATTTCCATGAATGATTTCTTGTAAATGCTTTGCTTTTTACATGGGGTAGTTCATTTGTTTTTGGTTGTCCATTTGTATAGGCATAGTTCAAATTCCCGAATGACTATTTCCAAATATAACCTATTTATGATATTAATATCACACTAAATTTAGTTTAATTTTTTTTTTTATTTTCATCAAAAATAAAAAACAAGAAAGAGGATGTATATTTATAAAACTCATATAATTTTGTTAATTTAAGAGATTTGATTTCTCCACCAATATAACTTGGAAGGAGGGAGTATTTATTTACTTAGAGCAGGTCTCATGGTGGAATCCAACCTATTCTAAGCTTGAAAAAAGTATGGAATGTCAAGTCTAATGGATTCCAAGTTGGTGCCATCCACACTTTTTCCAAGCAATGTTCTATGGGTTTGTGGAATGGTGTGTGGAAACCAAAGATAACGCTATTCTAAGAGCAAGTCTTATGGTGGAATCCAACCTATTCCAAGCTTGGAAAAAGTGTGGAATGTCAAGTCTGATGGCTTCCAAGTTGGTGTCATCCACACTTTTTGCAAGCCATGTTCCATGGTTTTGTGGAACGCGGCGTGGAATCCAAATAGAAACGCCATTCAAAATCGCGCTAAACGCTATTCAAAATCGCGCTAAAATAGTAGAATAAAAACAAAAAACTCCATTCACATTAGCGCTAAGGGCAATTCCTATGGCAATGGACAAATGAAAATTTTTGTTGAGCCAGGTGGATGGCCAAACTGGCTTTTCCACTATGGTAAAGCACTGGGCGTTAGATAACTAAGCGCGCGAGCGTGATATACAAACGCTAGCGCTCGTAGATAAAACTCTGGCGTTCGTTGCAAAAGCGTTGGCATTTGTAGAAAAAACACTGGCGCTGTAATTAAGGTCGCCAACGGCTACTTTCCAACGGTCACCGGAATGACTAGTTTCTACCGGCTAGTTTCTACCTCCATAAATACGGTTCGAGTTTGATCTCACAAATTCACAATAATCTTTTATCTGATCAATCCGATCAATCTTTTCTTAATTTCAATTTCTTTCAACTTTCAACCATGAATTCTGATTTTGATTCTTCTGAGGAAGATGTGGAGATGGATGAAATGTGTATGGAGTTTTTACATCAAATGGATGAAGATGCAAATCAAGATAGAAGAAGGCAACATTTTATGTTGCAATTACAATCCGGGATCATACCAAAGCCTTTAGATCCATATGAAGTTGCGACTAAAAGATGGACGTGGCGAGATCGACATTTTTACCACGAAAAGATGATGCATGATTATTTTTATCATGATTGTGTCTATTCCGATGAGGATTTTCAGCGACGATTCTGCATGGGCCGCAACTTGACGCAAAGGATTATTGCCGAGATTTGTCAGGTACAACCTTTATTTAATTATCAGTATGATGCACGACATGTACGAGGCTTTAGTCCCGAGCAAAAGGTCATTGCGGCCCTCCATATACTATGTTACGGGTTACCAGCGGATTCCACGGATGACTACATCCGTATGGGTATAACGACCGCCTTTAGGTATCACAAATTGTTTTGCGAAACAATAGTCGAGCATTTTGGTCCAACCTTTTTAAGAAAGCCTACTCAGGAAGATGTTCAAAGAATAACTGCAGAAAACACCGCGAGGGGTTTTCCAGGAATGCTAGGTAGTCTAGACTGCATGCACTGGACGTGGCATGCGTGTCCGGATGAATGGGCGGGCCAATATAAGGGTCATTATCCAAAACCAACTGTAATTTTAGAAGCTTCAGCTAGCTATGATTGTTGGTGTTGGCATGCCTTTTTTGGACTCCCGGGTTCAAATAACGATCTCAATATTTTGTATAAGTCACAATTGTTTGAAGATCTTAAGAATGGGGTCGCGCCGTACTGTAATTTCACCATCAACGATCATCACTACACTTAGGGTTATTATCTAGCAGACGGAATCTATCCAGAATGGTCAACTATGGTTCAAGCTTATAAACAGGTAGGTTTTGGACCGAAGTCTTCGAAGGATATGAACTACTTTAACACCCAACAAATGAAATGCAGAAAGGATGTTGAACGCGCTTTTGGCATTCTGAAAAGGAAGTTTGCCATCATAGCTGGGCCGACACGCTTTTTTGATATTCAAGAAATGAACAAAATTATGCTGACTTGTATCATTCTGCATAACATGGTCATTGAAGAAACAAGGCGTGACCCAACCTGGACTATTTTTCCAGATGGAGATTTGAGGCCGGATCTTGTGGTAGAGCATGGGCGCCCGGCAAGAGAATATAAACTTGCCACTGACTGACTCCAAAACCGGGGAATCTATGGAAAACTAATACAAGATTTAACCAAGCACCTTTGGGCTTTAAAAGGAACAAAAGACAATGCGCGGGGGCAAGGCAGAGGGAGAGGGAGAGGGAGATAGATGTTATTTTCAATTTAGTGTTATTTTCAGTCCCTGTAGTATTGTTGTTTATTTTAATTAATATTTTTTTTAATTTAATTTAAAGTTGTTTGTTAAAACGACTGCACTTAAAATTAAAATTGCAATTATATTAAAAGTAATTTTAAATAAACGAGTACAATTAAATTAAACTAAAAACAAATTAAAATTACAATTAAACTAAACGAGTACAATTAAATTAAACTAAACTAAACAACAATTAAAATCAGTTAGCAAGACTGTATTCCTCTTCGTTTTCTTCAGAAGCATCATCTTCATCTTCTTCCACATTGACAAACTGACCAGTTTGTTGAGGGGGACTACTTGTTCGGCCGCGGCTTGTTGTTGTTCGGCTTCGACCGCATCCATTCCCTTAGTCCATGCAGCAAGTTGTCGTTCTTCAAGGAGAGTAACTTGTTTAGCTTACAATCCCTGTAGTATTGTTCTCGCGAAAGACGAATTTTTTGTTGATTATTTATAGCAATGCCACGGTCCCTGGCTCCATCTGCATCTCGAATTCCTTGTGATCAACATAGTTGTACTCGCTTGAACCTCCTTCTAATGCTCGTTGGACTGCGTCTCTCGTTGCTTTTGCAGCTTTCCGACCCCCTCCTCTTCTTCTCTTGATGCTGGTGTTAACGTCTAGATTAGTGTTGTGTTGTTCCTGACTACTTGGAGTTCCATCAGGTGAGGAAGCAGGCCCTCCATTCTGAAAATCCTGCGAGACTGGACCATATGGTGATCTTGGCAGCACTTGATGACCTTCCAAATAAGTATGGATTAAACTTGTTAATCACCCTCAAAATAGTGAAACACTTTTCATGTTGGAAGCTGCAACCTTTGTGGGATCTTTGCCACTCTTCCCGACATCTTCGTTCCACATCCGGTTCGCCTTCACCACTTTTTTTGTTGTTCCACATTTGAGTGATCAAAGCTACATATTCACTAACGGCTGCTGAAATTGCGTGAAAACGATGAGACAACCCATCGCCATCACGTATATTGGGGTTACCTGTTTATTCACAAAATTTTTGAAAAACTTTTTTTCTCTTGATAAATACCATTGATTTCATCTAATGTATATAATACATAATTTCTGCAAAGTGACTCATCTTCATCCATCGTATACTTGACACCACGAATTCTAGTGTTTCTTGGTTGTGATTGTTGTATATTTTGTTGTGATTGTTGTTGTGATTGTTGTGGTGTTTGTTGTGGTGTTTGTTGTGGTGTTTGTTGTTGTGATCGTTGTTGTGCTCGTTGTTGTGATCGTTGTTGTGAGGATGCCATATTTGTTAGAAATGAAATATGGAGAGATGAGATTTTTTCTAGTAGATTGAGTTGATATGAATAGTTTTGTTTAAAAAAAAAAAAAATTAGAGATTATGAAATTGTGTAATTTTGAGGTAGTGATGAAGAAGGTGTGAGTCTGGAGATGAACTGAATTTATAGGGAAACAAAAAAGATCACCAGCCGTTGGATTGAAGGAGCCGTTGGCGCTTTTAAGATGAACGTTGGCGTCTCAACTTTCATCTCGCGCTGGAAAGAAAAGCGCCAGCGCTTTTGTCTCAAGCTCCAACGTTTGAGGCAAGCTCGCCCGGCCTATCATCAAACGCTCGCTACATCCTCCAACTCAATGAACAAACCAACAAATTTGTTGGTTTGAACATCCATTTTTCATGTTTGTTGAGTCCATAGTGGGAGAAAAATGAACAAACTATCAAGTTTGTTCAATCCATAGGAACTGCTCTAAGCGCCAATCCAATTTGCGTTTTCAGAATAGTAGTATCAAATGTTAAAAGAAGAGTCCCACACTTTAGCTAAATGAACGGCTATGATATAGTGAAATTGATCCACTTATTAAATGGACGGTTAGTATATGATGAATTCTCAGGAACAATAGCTTTAATATTTTCAACTTTCTGGTCATTTTTTTCATGTTACACACGTGAACAAGATTAGAGATTTACTAGCAGTTGACTAGTCAAACGCCAAAAGGATTAGCGTTCTGTTAGATTCCATGATTAGACTTGACCTTCCATAAACTATTCCAAATGCTGAGGTGGCATGTAATTTGGAAGATGAAATTCTTCCACCATAAGACTTGCTCTAAGTAGCGTGCTAAAATACGAAGAACGTTATTCAAAATATCGTTAAAAGATTCGTCTTTTAGCATAAGTCAAATGCAGAAAAATACCACTCTTTCAACCATTCAAATGTTTTAGTCTAATACTATTGATCAAGTCAAACACTATTTTTTTTTTTAAAAACGTTAAAAACTATTCTTTTTAGCTTTTCCATGATTCCATCATAAGACTTTTCCATGAACGATTCCGAGTACTGAGTGTGGCATGCCATAAAACTTGCTCTTAGAAAAAACAATATCGTATTAACTCGACCTGATGCTCTTAATAAGAAAAGAATTAGACTAAAATAGCCATCATTCCATCGAACGGTTGATACTATAGGAGTACAGTTTTCATCGTACTTACTGTACTCCATTTATTTTATTCATTCATAATACTAAATCAAAGTCGGAAATCTTCATTTTTCCGTATTATTTAATGTTTGTCGCTGCAACTACCCATCAAAATCAGACTCAATTGTTCCAACTCCCAAGTCGAACTCAGTGGAGAAGAAGGTAGGAAAAAAATCACAAACTCTGTCTCCGGCTGTTCGTTGTTTCTATATCTTATTGTTGTCTCTACTAATTCTGCAGGTTTAAAATCTGGAAGAATAGATCATCATCATCAATGGCACCACCTCCTATTCTGTCATTAGCTCTTCCATCTGGAACAGGTCGAGTGTTAAGCATCCAATCTCACACAGTTCAGGTAACAATCTCTATTTCATTGTTTCTCATATTCTACAACATATTCTGCAATATAAGATTGGTTTTAATAATACCTAATTTTTTCATTTTATTTCTTGCCTGTAATGCTTACAATGTAAGATACTAATAGTTGATTGCAATACTTAAGTAATGTAATTGTGTAGATGACTCAGATATTTAATTGGATAAACATACCAATGAAATACCCCTTTCGTTTTGTTTTCAATTTTAGGCTCATCCATGCTACTAGGTACCATTGATGAAATGTATGGAGAATGGCATGCTAAGGATTCACCTGAATTGGGAGAATGTATAGTCTCACATCCCCTGAGAAGGTGTATGAGCCTTGAACAACCCTTCCCTTTCAAACAGATTTTCGAGGAGATTTTAGGTCTATGGGTTCTCAACAATATCATGCATGTATGAGGGAAGTCGTTTTGGGATAATTTTGGCTTGGATTTAGATTTGTTTATTATTGTTGCACCTTTGGATATTGAGAAACCATATAGTATACAAGAATAAAAAGAGTTTTACTTAGAGATACATGGGTTCAACTACTCATGCTTATTGTTTAGAGTATTTCATTTTGGTAGTTACTAGATAATCTTTTTTTTTTTTTTTCTTTTGCTATGCCCTCAGAATTGCTGTTGTTATTGAACCAAGGTCTCTTTCTACTAACCGAATAGATTTCTGTTGAAATGTGATATCCTTAGGCTTGATATCCTTCGACTATTGCTGGCTCTATGCATGATCTTTTACTAATGATTGTTTGTATTGATTTCCTATTACAATATAAAAGACATCATCTACCTCTTGGTTTCTAATTCCATTCGTTATCGTTGATTTCTCTTTTATAGGGATATGTTGGCAATAAATCAGCTGTCTTTCCTCTTCAACTTCTTGGCTTCGATGTGGATCCTATCAACTCTGTTCAATTCTCCAATCACACAGGCAAGCTGCTAATACCACTTCCTTGCACGAGTCTGACAACTCGAAAGCCTGATATAAGGAGGCGAGTTTATCTGTCAAACCTGAACTAGTTCATGGTTGCATGAAATCTGGTTTCGAATTGACGGAAGGTTGTGGTCTGACTAAGCATGGCTTCATTGGTTTGTGTAGGATATCCTACATTTAAGGGCCAAGTTTTGAATGGACAACAGCTATGGGAATTAATAGAAGGACTAGAAGCGAACAATTTACTGTACTACACTCATTTGTTAACGGGTATGTTATGGTTCTACTTTCTGTATCTGTTGTTTGATATTTGCATATTTAGCTGCTGTTTTCAGATTACAAGATCATGGCCCTATCGATGAGCAATTTGATAGTTCAAATGAAATAGGTTCAAGAAATTAGTTCTACCAACATGATCATGTAGCTCTTTTTTTTATACTGGAAAGTGAGGCGAGGTAAACCAAGTTATGTTGTTCATTAGGCTTACGCAAAAATGAATAACCATTTTTCTTTCGAGCAATATGCATGTGAGCTGTCTCTTGCTCTTTGAGTACTTTTTTGCAGCATATCATACTTCCTGAAAGGTCTTATTTTATTTGGACATCAGTTTATTCTTTTCTTCAACAATTCTAATTAGAACGAACCACGGGAGACTATGCCATTGGGAGTTTATACTGGGTTTTAGTTGTAACGTCCCCCACCCAAGTCTGTAATATTTTGCTCAATCCATGTGAACTTCCTTTCAGGGCCATCATAGTGAGTTCTTAATTCTAAATTACTTCGGGAAAACAAACCCCACATGTAATTTTCTGCAAATGCTCAAGTTACATTGTTCTGACCTTTTAAAGTTGCCACCTCTTCGATGGTGGCAACTGGCGTGTACCATTCTTTTAATTGTTTCATGTTTCGTGCGGCTTCTCCTATACATTCCATGTCTAAGAAAAACTTGATAATCGAGTCTATTCGTAGGGACTTGGATATACAGTATAAAACACTGATCTCAAACCTGTAATAGCTTTACAGAGATATTGATCAACGTATTAGAATTGAAGTACATTGCAGTCAATAATTCAAGAAATGCTCTCCTATCTATGAATTTTTTGTATTTTACCAACGCTTTTTATCAGGTCTTTCATCACTAACTTGAAGTCAGTGTATTTGCAGGTTATATTGGTTCAGTTTCATTTCTGGACACTGTTTTGCGAGTTGCTGATAAGCTACGCTCAATCAACCCAAATTTGCAATATGGTAAGTTTATTGAATCATTAACAGCATTGGCGTTACTATTTCATCTAATACTATTCCAGGAAGGGTTTTTCTTGATAATAATAATGGTCTCCATGTTTAGTTTGTGATCCAGTTATGGGTGATGAAGGAAAGCTTTATGTACCTCAGGAACTGGTATCTGTATACCGTGAGAAGGTGAAAGATTTTCTTATGGCTCATTCACTTCCAGTTTATGTCTCTGCTTTCTGGAAGACGGATGCATGAAACCAAATTTCCATATGTTGACATCCAAAATTCCAATAACTGAGTCGAGTTTAATAAACCAAATTTCTTATGTATGCTGTCTTTCTTATTAAGGTTAACTTAATAATTTATTCTTAATCAGTTCGATGGTTCTACGCCTTTGCTAATGTTTAGGTTGTCCCAGTAGCTTCCATGTTGACTCCAAACCAATTTGAAGCAGAACAGTTGACAGGTTTCAGGTAAACTCTAATGTCTTTTGAATTTATCTGAACTTGTTAATTTTATTTTTGATCATATATATAATGTTATTTCCCTCTGAAGCTTTTCAGTTTTCAACATTAATCATCTATCAACTATCAGTACAACATGCTATTTAAATGGTTACCAAGTTAAAAGTGATTTTTACATTTTTGTTGTTTTAGTCTCTTATTTTCTGGGTCAGACAGATCTGTTTCTTTCCTTGCGCCAACATTCATTACGGTGAAAAACTGGTCTTTTAATTGCTCTACCCTTTGTATGCAGGATTGATTCAGAATCAGCTGGTTTGGAAGCTTGTAACATTCTTCATGGATTTGGACCTTCAAAGGTTTCTGTTCATTTCAACCTATCTAAGACGATAGCTTTCCTTTTAAGTTCCGTGTTTTGATAAATTATTCTCATTTGGATAACCTGTCTAGCTCAAAATTATGTTTCATGAATCTTTGTTGGCGTGTCAGTATGTGATTGGTTTCTATTCGGCAAATTTCTTCACGTCAATGTACCTATAATCTCTGAATTGGTTTGGAGTTTCATTTTATTTAATTAGAATTGGTGATTGTTTTGGTATGAGCTCTATTTTATTTGCTGAATTTTACAACATGCTGTTTCTAGTCATGCATTTTGTGGTTTTGACCTATTTCAGTATGCATAATTCTCCTTTTGCTGTGTGCTTCAGGTTGTGATCACAAGTGTGCATCTAGGGGATAGTCTCTTTCTACTTGGGAGCCATCAAAAAGTAAAGGTACGATCATGTTCCATGGATTTGCTCATCAACATGTCATTTCTTTTGCTCATTTAAAATTGTGTTACTTGTCAGAGTATAGATGTCATGTAAGCTGAAGTATTTGAGGCAAAATTCTCTTATCTAACTCTTAGTTTCTGTGGGTCATAGAAAAAGATAACACGATTCTTCTATATTCACCTCACCAGCTTTTTGTTGTTCGACAAATCTTTTATATAGGCATACACCACATACCTTCTTCCAATGCATAATTTTAAATTTGTTGTAGATACGTTTTCACTGATCTTTTTTATTTTTTCAGGGTCAGCCTCCTGAACAATTCAAGATTGTGATACCAAAAATCCCTGCATACTTTACGGTATAGACTCTGCATCCCATGATCTCACATGTAAATAGAGGATGCTGGAGTTGTTAAGTTTGACCTCTTATTGCATTATGACTTGCAGGGAACAGGGGATCTTACAACAGCACTGCTACTGGGATGGAGCAATGTGAGATTTTGCAAAGTCTCCTTTATAATGTATTAAATTAATGTAACAAGAAAAACATCTAAATATTGAATCCATTTGCTCATGTCTTGAATAGAAATACCCAGACAACCTCGATAAAGCATCAGAGTTTGCAGTTTCAACCTTACAGGTATTCATTTTGCAATGTCTACTATCTTTCTTAAAGCTTGCTCCTTCGGATGAACAGTTGGTTTACAGAGCCTCAGTTTAAGAACCTATTTTCATGTCCGCTGTTCAATTTTTTTTTTTACGGATGGTCGTGTCTTACAGAACAACTTTAATGTTGAATTGGCAATGCAGGCACTGCTACACAGGACCATTACCGATTACGAGAGCGTGGGGTTTGATCCATCATCCAGCAGTTTGGAGATCCGGTTGGTCCAGAGCCAGAATGACATCAGGAGCCCCAAGGTTAACTTTAAGGCACATATTTACAAGTAGATAGCACATATTTTTACAACTAGATGGTCATTGGTTTTGTCAAACTCAGGCATACAATATTTTCTTAAAATGTTAGTATATTTACCGCGACAAGTGTTATTATTCCCTCAACCTTTAGTATATATATACCATGATGAGTATTATTATTCCCTCAACCTTTCTTTAGATATAGGAAACATTGTTATACATTTGTAGTTAAAAAGGAATAAACTCGAGTACCTTGACGTAGACAGCATACATGATAACTCGCTTTCTTCTTGTTAATGATTCTTTTTCAAGTATGTAATGATGTCCCCTCTTTTTTTACAATGTGAAGTGAGTTTCGTGAAAACTAGTTTCACTGTTAAACTTTAGTCAAAGCAACAAAGTTTGCAGTATTTTCTAGCAAAAATATTTCAACTTATTTATTTCTTATTTGCTCTAATTAAAATTCTTAACTTCTTGGAATTTTGTTGGATACTGTTCTTAGCATATACAACCTTAACGAAATAAACAACCCTTCTTCTCCTGCATTTTAATTTGCTACTCTCAGTTCATTTAATAATTTTGGTGTCTATACATAATGCATCCTGTCTAGAACCTATTGCAGTATCATTACTCAAGCTATTAACTTCAAAGGCCTCATCATTGCATTGTCTTCATGATCCAGAATCTGCAAATAGGAAACCGAAGAATCAGATTATCATGTATGTATTCAAATCCTAGTACAAATAAGATATATGGATTCAGCTCTACGTTTATGTGTTCTTTGAGACTGTTACGCATTATTGGAATCTCATTCTAAAAGACGCCATGCTGGCTCAAAAGATACTAAATGCAGCAATAATTGAACAGTGGTGGTGGTAGTAAAAGATGGTGTCCTCATCTTCCTTGTCTCTAGACTAGAAATTCGGTGTAAAGCAGTGAACCAAATTCAAAACATGATATTTCACTGTCAAAAGCTACGGGATAGCAAAATAGAATAAGCTGTGTGATAAAGGCTTCTATGATTAGTCCTGGAATCTAATTTTGCTAGAAAGACAACACAATAAAGAGGCAGCTTCCGGAAAGTTGAAAGCTTTTTCCTTTTTATCTCTAATTCTCTATTCACATTCACCTGTCACACTTGTACAATTATGCCGACTGTGATGCTTTATTGTTCGAGATGAGGCAAAAACAAGTGATAGATAATTTTTTGAGAATTTTCGTTGTAGTTGGGGTAGGGTACCTTGGCTTGGTAAGGATTAGACAAAAAGTACAGATATTTTTCTATATATATGCAAGAATAGTCAAAAACATTAAAGGAGGAAAAGGACTTACATGGCAATGGTATACGTAGCCAGGTTCAGCTGATGCGTCGAATGGATAGGACTCGTTTGAGTGAATGTGAGAAAATCGAACAAGAATCTCCGTCATGAAACCTGGTTGCATTTTGAACACATTTTTCCATCCTTGCTCATATCTAGGAACACCAATTCCTCTACCTATTGCGTACTTGCTTACATTGCACTTAATCGGATCGTTGTTCTTCGTCATACACTCCTTGAATTCATCCAAGTTTACGATTTCCTTACGATCTCGTACTGTGAACAATCCTAAATGTATATGCAATGGATGATTATCCTCTGTCAGATTAATCACGTACCATATTTCACTTGTCCCAATTTTAGGTGTCTCAGTAACCTTTTCATCGTAAGATTTCCCGTTCAAGTACAGATGTGTTGGCTCATCGATGCTGCTAGTGTACTCGTACATGGCTATGTATCTCGTTCGCGAAGCACCGGAAACATCCGCTACCGGGTACTCGATCAGTCTCTGGGGCACATGACTCTCGTCAACTTCATGCTTCTTATTGATGAGAAACTTCATGATTTTACCGTTGACTTGGTCAACGGGATCACCACCTGGGAATGGATAAGGGGCATCATTGAGCAATATGACTTCATCAGATGATGACGTGGAGAAATCAACGACCACATCAGCAATCTCAGATGGAGCCAATAGAAGTTTATCAACCACGACCGGCCGTTTATTGTATGCAGAATCGGATCCTACGTGAATAAATCTCATACCATTGGAAAATAACATTCTGAAGAATCTAGCATTACTTGCATTGAGTATACGGAATCTGTACTTCCTACGTTGGACACTCATCTTCGGCCATGCTTTTCCATTGACAATGATCATATTGCCAAAATATTCCGGCTGCCATTGTGGATGTATAGAAGGATTATCACCAGTGTTGTTCATGTATATAGAACCATCCACATTAAACATACGATCGAAGATAACGAGCGTTTGATCGTATTTATGACCAGATGGAAGCTGTAAGGGATCTTCAATCTCAGGATGACGAATGATGTAAGACCCGAAAAGACCAGCTAATATGTTGACCCTAGTTAACCCCATTGCATGATCATGATACCATAGATTGCCAGGTTGTTGATGATTATTATACCGATAAGTTCTTTTAGAAAATGTTGGACCAGTTTCTTTGAATCCAGCGGTGAACCATGCATTAGAATGGCCGTCACTTTGTGGCTCAATGATGCCGCCGTGAAGGTGTGTCACAGTCGGGACACCTTTCTTTGGTTTGGCAGTTGGTATTGTTGGATCCCATGGTAATATGTGCTTCTCAGGTAGATGATTTTGCCACTTTACGTAAGTATCGACACCGTGGATGGCTTCAATTGTTGGACCAGGAACTGTTGCTCTTCTTTTTGATACACCAAATGCGAAAACTTTGGTTGGTGGCAGGTCTTTGTGGAATTTCTATAAAAAACACACATCACAGGAGCAATTATGATATAAGTTAATGAGAAAAACTGGACTAATAAATAACATGGCTCCTATTCAGGCAAACTGTTCATGAACTTGGTGGTCCTCTGTCCAAATTAATGGACTAGCCAAAGAATTAATACTCATTGTTGTGATGTTTTAATAAACTAACGTGGAGCAAAGCCATGGGCAGAAGCACCGGAACATACAAGAACAAGAAAGTTTTGCCGGCTTAGCAAGTTCACGAGCTACAGAATTGCAAGACCTTTTCAGTGTCTCAAATTGTTGCAGCTAGGCTTTTCTATTATTTGAACACAAGTAGAATTAACCAAGGGTTAAGGCTTTAAGATGGCAGTTCATAACAACTTAAGTTATCTTAATCCATGCTTCTGGGATTTTGAACACACTTGAAACTAAAATCTTCAAGCAGAGAAGGGCCCTGAATGAGAATTATCGTTGTAAATCAAAGAACAGTGAAGAAGATATTAATTACTTACCCATTTCTTGAGGAACATGCCAATCTTGAGTTTTTTGGAAACAGGTACACCATTTTTGAGGTGATAACCTCTAACTCTAGGCATAGTTGGAAGTTCATCAACAAACATTCTCAGTAGCTTTGGGTCCTTAAGATTATCACCTCTCCTCCATGCAGTAGTACTGTTGATGTCACTGCTAGTAGCTCCTGATGGTGTGATAATGGAAGAAGCCGCAGCAAAACTCAAGAGAAAAAGAAACCAAAACATCTCCATAGTGATTGACAATCTGCCTACAAACAAGTGTGATGAATATATAGTTTTTTTAAAAGTTGTACAAGAAGAATAGAATGAATTTTTATAAACATAAAAATGACATTATCTAGGGAGAGTATGAGAGACACAGACAGAGAGAGTGAATGAGTGAGAGAATTTTATACACATGAACTAAATTCTGAGCTTCTTTTTTCTCACCAAACAAAGACTCTTAAGCAATGGTAGGGCTCTGATATTTTTCCAGATGTGACTACAATTTACATTGACTGTTTGTGGCTCTCTTAAATGGTGAGACTAAAAATTGCGTTTCAGTGAAATTTCTTACAAGTATTGTCACATATATACAGTGCTTTAAAACTTAGCTTAATTAACTTAGCTAGCAAGAAGAGAACAAATAGAGATAAACCAAGAAAGTAGGATCATTTTTGTTTGTATCGTTATTTGATGGAAAGATAGAGTTAAAAATGAAATACATGGTTGTAAGTTTTCCAAGCAATGCTTAGTACTACTAGTTTTTTCCTCCCTTGATATGTGGCTTTGAAAAGAAAAATGAGCAGCCAAGGCTCATAGAAAATGAGTAAGCAGGTATAATGTACAAACTGCTGTACTAATAGGATTTGGATACAGCTTGAAATTTATACGAAGCAAAACAAAAAGTCTTTACAGACCGAGAAAAAAACTACACTAAAAAACAGCCATACACAATGCACCCCTGCACGTCTCCCGAGTTTTGAGATTAATTTCTCAAAAATAATAAAAAAAACTGTGAGAGGCGATGTTAACATAGTTTTTTTTCTCGGTTTATAGAGAACCACATGAAGCAAAAAAGGATTTTAGGTAGTTTTTTTGCTTATGAGTTTTGAGATTAATTTCTAGATTAAATTTCAATTTGAGTTTTTATTATTCTTTTATTAAAATATACATATAAAAAAGTACAGTTAACAAGAAAATTAGCATTTCTTTTCACATTACCATTTTTAGTTGCACATATGGATTAATATGACTATGAGACATGGAAAATTTAAAATAGCTTACCAGAGTTCGATGATAGTAATGCACTAAAGCTCCTTGATAGAAACTTGGTGATGATGTCCTTGGTGAAGTGAAAATAGACCACTAGAATTATATATATACACAAACATCGTTAATTTAGGTTTTAAAATATATTTTAGTTAATGTGATAATAAATAAATTTAGTAATAATCAAATTAAGTTACTCCATTTTTATTAAATTTCCAAATAATTTAAGGTTATTTACAATGTTACAAGTTTTTACATATTTAGTGAGATAGGTACAATTTATATTTTCGGTATAAAACTTAGAAATAAATATATAATATTACCAATTATAAGGTTATGTGTGCTCATGCTTGTAAAAATTGTGTTGAAACTTGTGCAAATTTTAAAATACAATGCCCATGCTCGCTGGATGTTCGGGTCGGGCATGAGTTGGCAAGTCCTACTCCTGGGTGAGCAGATGTCTAGCGTCCCAATCTACAAAGTAAAAAACACATTTGGCACTTATACGTCAGATAAATGACTAATCAAAATATTGCATGATATTTTGCAAATTTTCCTAGGCTCCAATAGTTAAAGTTCCAACTTAGAACTGTATCTAACTCGTCTGTGAAAGAGCTTGGAGCCTTGGACTTTGTGATTTCTACTTTAACGTAAGTCTGGCGAAATTGCTCACCAACTTCCTGCTCTTTTTACTTAACCTAATCTAGTTTACTTAAAAGAATGTCATGGAACGCCCTTTCTTTTCTTATTTTATTCCTTCAAACTCTAAAAAGCCGTTTTGTATGAAGTTAGAACTAATGATTTTCAAACGCACAAACCCTTCTTGTGTGGAGTCTGAGGTGTTAAACACAATACTTATGGATCATACTCATTGTAAGAGAGAGCAAGGCCGCAAGCAGCATGCCTATAGTAGGACATTATAGTTGCGAGTGAGTCTTTCAGCACTATCTGAAGTTTCTATCCATTTTTCTCCATCGAAACAGTTGTATTACTGGCTGACTTATAAGTTTAATTACTTGCTTTAAGTATTCCATTAGTTCTGAAGAGTAAACTAATTAACTTCTAGGAACTCATTATGGCTTTTCGTTTGATTTCTCAAGATTTTGTCAACCTAAGTGGGGAGCAGGTGGAGTGATCATAATTCTTTTCACATTACTACTACTTTAGCGTATATAAGTGTTCAAACCAAACTTTTTTCATAAAATAAGCATAATCAATAAATCTACTGAGTGTGACCATTAATGGATGCTATTTAAAAAGCAAGGAGATAAGTACTGTGGAACGTCATGATATCACGTACCCCCTCAGTCCCAAATTATAGGAGTTAGTTGTAGTTTGCGCAATTCTTAAAGCAAGGAGGAAAGGGGAATATGTTTAAATATTTTTATATCTTGTAAAATTGAGAAAAAGGAGAAGAAGACAAAAAGCAAAGGGGAAAAGAAGAAGAGTTCTCATTAGATGTATCACATAGACAAACATTAGGGCCTCTATTTATAGGGCTAGACACAAGGGTATCCCAGTAATAAACGAGATTTATCCCGGATATTCTCAACATAATTACACGTTTATAACACTCCCGATGATATTGTGTCTAAGCTAATTGCCTCGTTAAAACCTTGTCAGGAAATCCCAAAGGGACAAAACCTGAACGAAGGGAAAAGAGTACAATTGTGAGTAAACTTAGAACGGAGCTTGACATGCATATGTTGCCTCATTAAAAACTTGACAAGGAAAACCCAGTGGGAAAAACCTTGATGAAGGAAAAAGAGTACAACATGATAATCCAGTAAAATACCTTTTTAATTTGATACTCCCCCTGATAAGTAATTCAGTAAAATCTTGGCTTGCAAATCTTCGAGTCGAGATTTCCCAATTTCGATAAACGAATTTCTT
The DNA here is from genome assembly GCA_023531295.1 of Papaver armeniacum. Lineage (NCBI taxonomy): Eukaryota > Viridiplantae > Streptophyta > Magnoliopsida > Ranunculales > Papaveraceae > Papaver > Papaver armeniacum. The sequence goes on along the minus strand of JAJJWW010002340.1, from coordinate 54,281 downwards.
GAATGCCGGAGATAGCAATGCTTTCGAAAGAAATTTCCCAGTTGATGAAGTCTTCTTTTGTGTTAGTCTTCTAATGGTAGCGTCCTTGAGTCTTCACACTTCTTTAAATACATTGAGGACTTGCTTCTTGGATTACTAGCTTCTCTAAGATGATTTGCAGAAGTAGTTGATATAATTTCTTCAACAGAGTGCCAATACGCAATTACAGTACCATAGGTGAACAAAATTTGTAGTCATATACCTTGTATGTATCAGAATGATATCCAAATCCATAGGAAATGGTTATGTTGATGTGGTCTAACAAAATGACCTAGTTAATGGCGGGAATCCACCAAATAACCGAAACTAATACAACTCCCCCTTGGATGACCACCATGTTGAATTAAATTGCATCACTAAAAACTTCGCCGGTAAAACCCAATGGGAGAAAACTTGGACAAAGGAAAATGAGCACAAATATCAACATTTTGAAAGAAAAAAAAAATGTCAACGAGATGTTGCCTCGTTAAAACCTTGTCAGGAAAACCACATGGGACAAAACCTGAAACAAAGGAAAAAAGGTACAATTTTTGACGATTTATGGATGCTAACTCAAATATATGAGTCTTACAGAAAACGAGCATCAAAATCATAACTCTACTACATCTCAAAGACGAGTTTAAGCTATCATAATTCTAACTGCAGATTTAAGAAAGGAAAAATAAATAAATAGAATTTATGCTGCTAAAGCGTGGATTTTGTGTTTTTATGGACTCTTCAAGAGACCTATGAAGCTGACATAATCAACTAATTAATCCGGATTTTTGGTCTTTTACCAATTTTTTAAAAACACATAAAGGATTGTTAAACCTGGTATGATCGAGTCGGTGGTTTGTCTCAATGTAATTTGAATCCTATAAGGATTTCAAATTTGAATATGTTCTCTCGATCACATACAAGTCCTTTAAGGACTACCACGCCGAATGTATCGTATAAGAAGAACAATTATTGAACCAATCACGGGGTTTGAACATATAACCCAAAATCCCTCTTAAAACAATTTTTTTCCTCTTAATATGTAATATGACTAACACCAACCTGTAATTTTCAAGCATGGCACTTTCAAGGTGTCAAGTCTAGCTAGGATCCTTATATTACGTCAATTGAAAAATTAAAATAATCCAATCTGATTTGGATTGAATGCCAACCAATCACGTATGTCGATATTATTATTGCAGAGGGGTTAACAACCACCATCATTTATTATTTCAAAGAGCTACGTAAATAAATATTCGACAATATTAACTAACAACGATCCCTCATTCTCAAGTGTATGAACTATGAAAATTTCACGAAATTCTCGGTACCAATACCCGCAAGCATTATAATTTTCCCATCTTCCAGTGAGGAGATATTATATTTGAGAAAGTGAATTTGGTACACTCAATTGGAGCAATACTGGTAGCCTCTTATAGAGCGCCATTTGTTTGTTAGATGTGATTGGATTTTCCTCTTCAAGAGGAAAAAGCTTATATGAAATCAAAATGAGACATTCACGCTAATCATATAATGATAGCCTTTATCAATTTGATTATGGTGGGAGAGAAATTGATATAACTTTTAAGTTAATGAATACCAACGTCTAGCAGTATATAGTCTCCCCCTGATTATGGCGGAAATACTTTCATCTCATATATGAAAAAAAAGTTTCGAGTATTATCCGATTAAATCGAGGACATATACTCATAATAATTTCTGGATTTTAACAACACCAGTTGGACTATAGATAATGACTTCTAGAGTCATAAAAAAATCCTAAAAAATAAAATTGTAGTCTTTGACATACAAATTTAACATCAACCATAGGTTTTATTGGTTACAACCAAAACATATAAATATGTAAATAAATCTCCAAATAATTCTATGACCTCTATGGACAATGATATAATGATTAATAATGAGATTATGGACACTTTCTTTTTCAAAAGAAAATAAATTCAAGATCAATTTAGTCACTACAAGGACTAATAATATAGGCTAACAAGCCGGGTGCGCACCCATTGATCTTTTATGTCCTACCTTTTCCAACATCAAGTTGAACGGGCTCAATTTTGGAGATTAGTTAGGAAGAAGAAAGTTTGCACAACATCCCTCGGGAATTCAACAATTGGTGTTTGCAATTGGCCTATACAATAATAACAGTATCAAATCCAGGTATGATCGATGGACAAAATCAAATCCAATTAGTTCAAATGATTCTTTTGAGAAAAATAAAGAAATCATTATCGTATTCTTTGTAGAGAAAAAACTATTTTTTGGTTGATGAAGTTTTCTTTGAAAGAATAGAAATCAATAACCAATATTGGCTAAAAGTTCTTAGAATGCCAATTTTTACATCTCATAAAGGAGAATTGATTTAGAAAAACCAATATCAATTGGTTTGTAAAATTAACAAAATTGTGTCGACAAATAAATAAAAACAAAATATTGTCGTTTTCAATATCGCATAGTCAGCTGACGAGATGGTTTCTTGCAAAGAAAAGAAAATAGAAACCATTAATTACATGATCTTCGTTTTTTTTTTATAGATAAGAAAAAATTTATTTCAAAGAGAACCAGATTACATAGATAGGTCCTTCCTCAAATCTCCATGAAGGAAATTTGGAGGAACAAGGTATCAAAGACCATTACCATTGGCTCTAACATGTTTGGCCAAGGTATCTGCTACTGAGTTTGCATACAAGACCAGTTCTCAAAATTTTTTAACAGGAAAAGACAATCCTGAACTACACTATTTGTAGTCCAGCTAATATGGTTCAGATTGCCATTAATGGCATAAACTACATTTTTATTATCACCTTCTAAGGTCAAATTCTTTATTCCTTGCTCCATTGCCCATTTGATGGATTCTAAGGCAGCTACAGCTTCTCCTTGTTCTTTATTGTCTACTTGAAACCTGTCCCCTTTGGCCCCTTCAAATTTCCCTGCACAATTTCTCAATATCAGTCCAATTCCACTTGGAGAAGCTCCATCAATAAATGACACATCAAAATTTATCTTGACAAAATTGATACAAGGAGGACTCATCTGATTACATCAGTGGCATTGTGTAAATCACCTGGTTGTTGCTGAACTGGAACAATTGCAGATTCACAATCATGTGTAAACTGATTTAAAGCAGTGATAAATTCAACTTATTTAAACTGTTTATTTTCAAACACAATAGAACACCTAAGTTTCCATATGTACCAGATAATGTAAGAAACAAACCTAACATTTTCATCATGAAAAACAAGAGACATGAACATTTGATCAAACCAGTCCAGCAATTTAATATTGCTCATAGTTACAACAAGATGGTTATCCATATCAAACCATATTATCTTAGATAAATCACACTGAATAAGTAAATGATTCATAGTTTCATCATGGATACCACACATGGGACATACAGGATCAGTATTACTCAAGTATCTAGTAAATATATCTCTTGTTGGAAGCCCATTATTAATGCACTTCCACAGAAAGTGTTATACTCTAGGAGGTAATTGCATCTTCCATAATTTGTTCCAAGGGAAGGTATTATTATTAGAAGTATTGTTTGCATCTAAACTCTCATTAAGCAACATATTATAAGCAGATTTAACAGAGAATTGACCATTTCTAGATCCTGTCCATCTAATTTGGTCTTTTCCAATCATAGGAATCCTAATTTTTCTAATTTCCTGAACAGTATTATCAGAGAACAAAGCATTCAAAATATTCAAGTTCCAACTTTTGGTATCACTGTCAATAAGTTGTTTTACTGATTGCATACCTAAACTACTGAATCTAGAATTGACTCTAGTACCTAGGCTTGGTATCCAAACATCCTTCCAGATGTTAATGTTGTCACCATTAGCAATTTCCCAACAGTAGTGTTTCTTAATTACCTCTAGGCCTTGACAGATGCCTCTCCATAACCAAGAACCATTTGAGTTAACATCATCAGATAAAGGTTCAAAATTACTGAAGTATTTATGCTTAAGGATAATGAAACATAAAGAGTCAGGTTCATTGTGCATTCTCCATGCAAGTTTGTTAAGAGAGACTTATTAAAAATACAGTCTGCCTAATGTTAAGACCCCCTTTACTTTTTGGACCAGCAGTAGTTGTCCAAGGAATTAAGGTTACACCTCTAGAATTACTAGTTTTGTTCCATAAGAACTTCTTTTGAATGGTGTCCATCCTATCAGTCAGTTTCTTAGGCATAGGAAAAACTGACATTTGATGAGTGGCAAGAGATCCTAAAACAGTTTGAGTTAAAACAGTTCTAGCAGCTATATTTAAATGTTTGGATCTCCAATTTCCTAGTCTAATTTCAAAGCCACCTGTCATGTCACTAAAGGATTCAGTCTTATTTCTTTGCGGAAGCAAAGGAACTCCTAAATACTTGTCCTGAAGACCCAAACTCTTAATATTAAGAGTATTAGTAATAGTATTGAGGGCTTGACTATTAGTTTTGGGACTGAAGGCTAGACCAGATTTATCAAAATTAATAACTTGCCCTGAGATTTTGCTAAAAGTATCAATGATAGATTTAAGGTTACTTACTTGGGCTGGATTTGCATGAGTGAATATTAAACAATCATCTGCAAAAAACAAGTGTGAGATAGAAGGACAGGAAGTAGTGACTTTAATACCTTGAATGAGATTTTGTTGTTCAGCAAAGATTAAAGCTCTTGAGAAAACATCCATACATATGATAAAAAGATAAGGAGACATGGGACCCCCCTGTCTCAAACCTCTAGAAGGAATAAATTGATCTCCTGGTGCACCATTCAATAGCACAGATGTGGAAACAGTGGTAACACATTGACTTATCAAGTGACACCACTCATTCCTAAAACCAAGTTTTCTTAAGCAATCCAATAAAAATTTCCATTTTATTCTATCAAAAGCCTTTGACATGTCTAACTGAATAGCCATTAAACCTTTTTGGCTTTTGTGTTTCTTCATAGTATCAACTAGTTCATGGGCCATTATAATTTTATCAGCCATATATCTACCGTGCACAAATGCAGCTTGATAAGGAGATATAATTTTACTAAGAAGAGGTTTAAGCCTACTAGCTAATAACTTAGATATAATCTTGTAACTAGTGTTACACAAACTAATTGGCCTAAAATCAGAGGCAGTCTTATAACAATTTATCTTAGGAATAAGTGATAGAAAATTATGGTTGTTTTCTTTTAGCATATATCTACCATGAAAAAATGATTGAACCATTTCCACGGTGTCATTACCAACTATATCCCACATCTTTTGGTAAAATCCAGGAGGAAAGCCATCTGGACCAGGAGATGTCCATGGCTTCATTTTAAAGACAACAACTTTAATTTCATCATAAGAAGGAATTTTCATAAGGCTATCATTATCAACACTATCAACAGAAGGTTGGATGCAATCAAAAAAACTGTCAACAGAAACAAGATTACCAGTACTGCTAATTTTAACAAAATGTTGTTTTAGATTTTCAGCTAGATCATTCCTATCTGTTATCCAATTACCAGAAGTATCTTGTAAAGCTTCTATTTGTGTCCATCTTTTTCTATAATTAGCTATAGAGTGAAAATAACCTGTATTCCTATCATCTAGTTTAAGGGCATCATCTTTGGATTTTTGTTTATAGAAATCCTCTTCTACAGTTTGCCAATAGCTAAGATCAGCTAAAGTACTAGATATTCTTGTGTCAGATGGATCAACAACACCTTGAGCATGAAGTTCTTCAAGTCCGGCATTTAAACATGAATTATTTGTTTGTATATGGCCAAAAGTGGTAGTATTCCATTGACATAAAGCCTGTCTAACTTTCCTTAGTGATTGCTTATGTTTAAAAGCTTTAGAACCTTGAGTATTGGTTTTCCAGTGATTCTCCACAACATTTTTACAAGTAACATCCCTAAGCCAGTATTTGTTGAACTTCCTAGGTCTTTTAACAGGATTATTATCCCTAAAAGTGGTAATAGCTAAAGGACTATGGTCAATAGCAATTGGGGCCAGGTGGTAAACATGAGAATTATTGAAAATATTGAACCAAGCATCATTACCTAAAGCCCTATCAAGTCTCTCTTGAATGAGATCAATACCATGCCTTTTATTAGACCATGGAAAGGGGATACCAGAGAAATTAATACCATACAAACCAAGAGAATCAATAAAATCTTTAGCCTTATCAAGAACAGACTGAGATGTTTGGACACCTCCTACTTTCTCAGAAATATCTAGAATAAAATTCAGGTCACCAACTAGGATCCAGGTGCCATTGACATTTTGACTAGTTTGTTTAATAAAATTCCATTGAGCATCTCTATTACCATTAGCTAAAGCACCATAGACACATGAAAGAAAAACTTTAGATCTAGCATCAATCTCATCAATCTTGAGCTCACAATTAATCACATTATAAGCAGAATTAAAAATCTTAAGGTCTAACCCATCTTTCCACATAATACAAAGTCCTCCAGATAGCCCTATAGGATTAATCATGTAACTATTTGGGTAATTCAAAGGTCTGATAAGATTGTTAAACTTCCTATAGTAAGATTTAGTATCAGCTAAGAAAATTATGGCTGAATCATTTGTTTTGATTAGAGATTTTAGATGAGATCTATTATCTTTGTTGCCATACCCTTGAACATTCCAGGATATTATCCTCATTTTACTAGTGTGGTTCCAAACAGAGAGAGTTAACAAAGGGAATCCAGAAAATTTCCAAACAATATTCAACCAATAGTTGTTAAAAACACAATTAATAATTCCTATATCTATATGGGAGATAGAAATAAAGGAAAACAGATTCAAGTAACTTGGCAGAAAATAAATTTGGAGATTGGACTTAAAATTAAAATTAGGGCAAAGATTTAGGGTTGTAAAAATTACCAGAGATTGGGCAGGATTGACCGCGGTCGTAAGCGTCAAAAATAAATTACACTTTCTTACTACTCAAAATATAAATATAGCAAGGGCAAGAAAGGATCGATCCCACAGAGAGGTCTAGGTTGTCAAATTGTTATGGTTTCCTATATAAGTAACCCTAAGAATTTCGATTGTGTAAGTAAAAATAAACAAAAAGAAAATAAAGTACGCAAATCAAGGATGTGAAATATTGGATAAAGGTTTCATCTTCAATTGTAAACAAGTTTATGAATATATGAATAGAATTCGTATTTAATCTCGCTATCATCAAAAGCCATAGAATACCTTATTGCAAGAATACTCCGTAATTTCCAAAGTTATCAACACACACATTAGGGTCACGTATGTGAAATCTACCTAAAGAATAACCTAACGCCTTGCGCTAATCAAGTTCAATTCCTAGGAGCATTAAGTTTCAGAAATAGGCTAATCAATGCAATTGAAATACATTGCGCAAACAATTCGAACAAAGGTCAATTTCTACATATGATTACAAGGATGTATCACTACAACCTAGAATCATATCATGCTATTCGTATTCAAGGTTATCGCTCGATGAAAACCCTAAAATAGCTATAGATATGGATGTGAGTTCAATCAATTCTAGACTCGACTAAACAAACATTCAATCATATTGCAATACTTCAATCATGCAATTATTATAACCCGTAGAAATCAAACGATAATATTGAGAGAAAACTAATTCATAAAAATCATAACTTGGTTGCAAAATCCAACTACATCTTCAACCAATAATAAAAACTTAGTTACTTGTGTTTTTGGAAATCATCATAGAAAGTTTAGAAGAAAACTATCATGTGAAACCCTAGACAACAAGTAGAAGTCTCCCTAATGGAGATATATCTAGGTTTGAGAAAGACTTTTCTATTTATATGCTTCTCCCATTCCATAAGGATACTCCTTCCAATATTAGGTCTTCTCAAAACCCATCTCCAAGTGGTCCACCAAGCCCATAAGAGAGAGAGAGACCCGTGTAGAAAATACGTCCAAAAAGTCGTCGCCGGAAAACTGGTATCGTGGCCGGAAATCGGCCGGAGAAGTGGTCGGAAATCGGCTCCGGTGACCGGCAAAGTCCGCCCGGTCACCGGTCAACGGGTTGGATCGGGTCAAGTCGGTCGGTCAACGGGTTGGATCAGTCTAGATCACTGAGTCAAATCAGATGACTCAACTCAGAGTCAGACCTGTGTCAGGTAGTGCCAGTCAGATCTGATTTAACTTAGCCAGGCCAGGCCATTGCACAGGCCAAACACTGTGATGCATCATCCTTGTGCATCATAGCTGCCTACCCGGCCATAATGGCTTGCACACTTCCCTTGTAATCTCTACTTCCAACTCCAGACACAGTCAATTCATCACAGAATGCAACCATTTCAATCCCCCATGCACTCTTAGCTCAAACCCTTTCACCTGCAACACAATCCCAATCTGAGCCCTGCAACACAGTCTCCTTTAGCCATTCCAATTCTACCAGTACCAACTCTGCACTCCCATCTTCTATTGCCTCACAATGGCACCAGCACTGCCTTCATTTCACCACTTCTGGCTCGATTTACAAACCCAGTCTTTGCAACAACAAGGCCATTTGAGCCACACTGTTATCTCAGGCCAACCAACACCACCTGAACCAACATTCAGCTGCCAGCTCTACACAACCAACATCCCTGCAACAGCTCTGCCTTAAAACCATTACCACCACCTGCATCATTCATCCATGCCTCCACTACATCCACCAGGCCTACCATTCTCACTCACAAACTTAAGCTGCAATCTATCCAAACCTGGCAGCAACAAAACAACCTGCAACTCTAAATCAATAACCTGCAATTCAAGCACTTCTAATTTACTGCAATGCGTAGCTTCATTCGGATGCAAAGACTTGCATCGATTCATGACCTGCAACTCTCAACTATACCAGGTCTCACTTCCAATCAAAACCATTGCCTCACTCAGCTGACCATTAGCTCAGGCCATCCTTTTGCACCATACTCCCAGGCCAGCACCTGCAATACACCACAACAAGACCACCAACAAGATTGCACTATCCCTTAATCTTTTCAACTCAGTTGCCACCTGACCACAACTCAACTTGCACCTGATTACCAGCTCAGGCTCCAAACATAGCATAAACTAGCCACCTTCAGCACTTCCTTCATCATCACTTGCAACAAAACCAGCTGGTGCTCCAGCCTTCACCTCTGTATCAACATCTCTCAGATCAGCTCCACTCATTTCATGTCTGAGCAGCACCACTACAAGCCACAAGCACCAGCCACTACCACCAACATTTTCCTTCTCTTCCTGTATAACATAGCACATTCCCTTTTCTGCATTTGTCTCTTGCAACTCAGGCAAAACTGCAATCAACTCAAGCCATCGGGACTCGTATCTAGATCCACTGAACCGTGGCTTCATCTCTCGCTTCATGACACTCAAACACCACCAGCAAAGAACAGATTCAACCCACGAGACCACAACCACAACCACTTGCCATTGCTTCTCATGCTATTATGGCAGCAACTAAGAGCTCCATAGAGCCCATTAGGTCCCTGGCAATATCATCCAAGAACAACCATGGCTTCATCATTGTCATTCCAATTTCATAATCCAATTCAGCTCAAATTTCCCATGCCTTGCTTGAGACTGAAATTCCACATAAACCCTTCTCAATCTCGATTCAATTTCTGCCATCAAACCCATGTTAAATCTTTTCCTCTTGCATCACAGCAGCACCAGGAACCCCTTTCTCGATCTGCTCTCTTCTTCTTTATTTTGATTCAACAACGGAAGAAGCGATTTCTCGATTCACATCGAGCATCTAACTCTTCACAGGTCAAAAGAAAATTATTCTGCTACAATTCCAAATTCACATCAACCCTAGTTTCGTGAAACCCTCAAATCGACAACCATCTTTACTTCCACCACCAAGCAAGCTCCAACACATTACCACTCGAGCTCCATCTCTGAACCCTCAATCATGGATTCATCGACAACGGATCGAACCCATCTTCTCGAATCCAAAATCCTCATTCCGTAGCAGACAACGTTTCTCTTTCTCACCGAATCTCTAATGAAAATCACCACAAACCGCCTCCGTTTCTCTCTCGTATGAATTTCAGTGAAAATGATAACTTCAAAATTTTGGTTTGTTGTAAGAGATGATGGTGGATATAGCCACCCAGATTGGCGGATAAGGGATACCCAGTGGTAGCCCCTTAACATTTGCTCGGCTCCATATATCATTCGCTGTGAGATGACAATTTCGCCCTTTTTGCTCAAATTGGATACTTTCTTCTTCTTTTCCTCCGTGCGACTCCATAATACCTAATAACTCAAAAACACACGTAAAGTACATAATTAACAAGAAAAATAGCAAAGAAAGCGTAACTACTAGATAGTAAATACGGTGTATTCTACACCTATCAGATTCCCCCACACTTAGACTTTGCTAGTCCTCGAGCAAATCAAACAAAACAAAACTAAAACAAATACATACAACTCCGTGACGTCGAGGCTACGGTTAATTTTAGCATAAATAACAAGCCTTTAAACCCCTAGGTGTCCCTAGTGGACGAGTTATAGTCTCGTGAGGGTTTACTAGAGATTTACCCACAAAACCTATTTTTCCAACTCCGTCTATTCGTGACAAATCAATGAATGAATCCAAAATGACTACAGGAGGAGGTACCTTGCAAATTCAATTCATATATTAGTAAATAACTCTAATTAGATAGTCGAACAAGCCACAGTACTCGGAAACTAACAAACCACAATCACAATGAAAAGATTAAGAAGATGGATAAAGATGTAGATATTGGCGAATGTTCACAAGTATTCGATGTTTCCCATATCTGTCTGAAGGTCACTGCTAAGATGAACCTAATCCTATTGGATTGAGTCACAGTCTTGAATGCTACATCAAATCAATTGGCATATACAAGGGAACCAAGAGTGACTTTATTCAACACAATAATAATTTTTCTCTTTTTTTTTATATGATTGGATCAAACTGGATCCAATTTCTCTTTTTTTTTAGACGGCATGATTAGATCTTTTGGATCCAAGCGCATGCTTCTTGTCAGCAAGTACATGATAGTTGCCTTGGATCCTGCATTCCACGCTTGTTTAGGCGACGGAGACAGGGACTACGTTTCACACATACTGTTATTCCCAAGTGTCATTCTTTATTCCGTTTTGGTCTAATTGATCGGTCCTTATTTTTTTCTTTTCTTTTTCAAAAATTTTTCATTTTTTTTTTTTTTTTCTTGTTCAATTTTTTTTTCATCATTTTTTTTTTCTCTAGTAACTCAATCACTCTATTTCATCCTAGCAGTAATAACACGTCGATGTTTAGTGACCCACCAAAGCACTTAGAGAACAATAGATAAATATGGAAAAATCAAAATAGAACGTGATATGGTGATATTCCGAGATATGGTAACAACTATCATGTTAATTTGTGATTTCTGAGCTATATTCTTCCCTTTTAGTTAATTGGTTCCTCAACTCCTGCATTCAAAATGGTTCCATCCACTAATGGTGTCATCCTAAAGGCACAAATTCTAGATTTCGGAGTTCAAAAAGCACAAATTATTTCTTGGTTTTCTATTTTTTCTGATTTTTTTTTTTTTTTTATTAAAGGCATAAAACAAACTAAAACATATAAATGCTCCCCCACACTTAAACTTTACATTGTCCTCAATGTAAAATTGAATCGTCCAAAGAAAGTCCAAGGTGGGAAATTCCGCAAATAATATGCAAAAACAAAGAAAATAAAGATAAAAGCAAATGCATAAAAATAAAAAGATAAAGGTAAAGATACAAAACCGGTGGGTTGCCTCCCACTTAGCGCTTGTTTTAAAGTCGACGGCCCGACTTAGCTTCTTGTAAAATTCATTCCCCATACACCAATAATCTGAAAAGTTGGGGATCCTTCCATAGAACCTGTTTTTGGAAACACTAGCTTCACACAAATATTAGTAACATAAAGCAAAAGTGAAGCTATGAACCGATAAAAGCTTCCCCCACACTTATTCTTGTCCACACATGGAAGTGTATAAAGAATATAGAAGTCGGGTACGTCCACGGTTTCTTGTTCCATAACCCGCATAGTATGAGAATCAAGTTTCTCTAATGGCGGAAAACGAGAAACAAAGTCATTCAACAATATTCTCAAGCACATACATTCAAACCAATAAGAGGTAAAGGAGAAGAAACAATAGGCAAAGGGTTAGATAAACCTTGCACAATCTCTTGTATCACGGAATCCTCTTCATCCTTGAAAAACTCAAGTGAATAATTCACCTCTTTTATATCATGGTCCTCTATCAAACCTTGCAACCATTCTTCATCCGTTTCTGCCTTAACCAAAGTGTCGACATAAACATCATCATTACAATCCTTTGCAAGCTCAATTGGGTCTTCCACAATAGTGGTCATAACGGTCTCATTCTCAACATACTCCTCTTTGTTGTAAGGCACATACTCTTTTGCGGATCCAAATTTTATTATAAGAAACTTTTTTAGAACACTCGAAAATGCATCATCCTCAAGCTCCACCCTTTGAATAGGCTCTTGATCATTATTAAGATCAATGCTTGAGTAATCTACACAAGTGTCATCATATTCCTCTTCATCTTCATCTTGATCCCAAAAAGACTCCATTGAATACTCCTCGGAGATGTCACCATGAGTTGTTTCAAGCAATGTATCATAATCACCGTCACTATCATAGTCAACATAATCTTGTTCCTCGCTGAATTTAGTGTTGCTAATCTCTAACTCATCCTTTTGAATAGGTGAATGATCATTATTACGATCAAGAGTTGAGTTAACTACACAATTATCAACGAAAGTGCCCAAGGATTGGCCCTTTTCAACATTAGCATCAATCAAATACTCATCACAAACCATATGTACATAAGAATTATCCATATCTTCCTTGTATTGATCAATGCCTTGTCTTAAAGTGGAAACACCTTTTTGAAGCTCTTGGAGTGTTCCATCCAAATTCCGAATATAGTGTTCCATTTGTTTGTAAAGCTCATTCGACAAAGAAAAAGTAGAACTACTTTCTTCAGTATTGTTAGGCCAATTATCTTCCCTTTGAATGGGTGGATGATCATAACTACGATCAGAAATTGGGCCATACATACTATGAGCACATTCGGTCGATGAAATTGGTTCCACGCTGGGTTGTCTACGAATTGACTCCATGCTGACCATAAATTGTTGCATTTCATCTACCAAACTAGAGGAAAAATTAATAGGAGTACAACTAGTCTCCCCTCCTTGTGGTTGCTCACTTACATACCCACCGTAAGAAGGTTGGAATGTATGAGAACAACTAAAAGGGTACGTGGAATATTGACCATAACCAAAGGATTGGTTCTGATTGTATTCCCCATAAGGGTGATAGTTTTCATGTTGTTGAGGTTGAAAGCCGTATTGATTGCTCCAATATGCTCCGTCCATAGAAATTGGTACCTGAAACGAGATTCTCAAAACTCGAATAAGAACCAAAGAATAAGAAAAAGTAAAACAAAAAACTAAATACAAAAATAAGAAACCAAAAACAATTAACAACCGCTGCCTCCCCGGCAACGGCGCCAAAATTTGACCGCGGTCGTAAGCGTCAAAAATAAATTACACTTTCTTACTACTCAAAATATAAATATAGCAAGGGCAAGAAAGGATCGATCCCACGGAGAGGTCTAGGTTGTCAAATTGTTATGGTTTCCTATATAAGTAACCCGGAAGAATTTCTGATTGTGTAAGTAAAAATAAACAAAAAGAAAATAAAGTACGCAAATCAAGGATGTGAAATATTGGATAAAGGTTTCATCTTCAATTGTAAACAAGTTTATGAATATATGAATAGAATTCGTATTTAATCTCGCTATCATCAAAAGCCATAGAATACCTTATTGCAAGAATACTCTGTAATTTCCAAAGTTATCAACACACACATTAGGGCTGCGTATGTGAAATCTACCTAAAGAATAACCTAACGCCTTGCGCTAATCAAGTTCAATTCCTAGGAGAATTAAGTGATCGCGGTCGTAAGCGTCAAAAATAAATTACACTTTCTTACTACTCAAAATATAAATATAGCAAGGGCAAGAAAGGATCGATCCCACAGAGAGGTCTAAGTTGTCAAATTGTTATGGTTTCCTATATAAAGCACCCGGAAGAATTTCTGATTGTGTAAATAAAAATAAACGAAAAGCAAACAAAGTACACAAATCAAGGATGTGAAAATATTGGATAAAGGTTTCATCTTCAATTGTAAACAAGTTTATGAATGTATGAATAGAATTCGTATTTAATCTCTCTATCATCAAAAGCCATAGAATACCTTATTGCAAGAATACTCCATAATTTCCTAAGTCATCAACACACACATTAGGGCTGCGTATGTGAAATCTACCTAAAGAATAACCTAACGCCTTGCGCTAATCAAGTTCAATTCCTAGGAGCATTAAGTTTCAGAAATAGGCTAATCAATGCAATTGTAATACATTGCGCAAACAATTCGAACAAAGGTCAATTTCTACATATGACTACGAGGATGTATCACTACAACCTAGAATCATATCATGCTACTCATATTCAAGGTTATCGCTCGATGAAAACCCTAAAATAGCTATAGATACGGATGTGAGTTCAATCAATTCTAGACTCGACTAAACAAACATTCAATCATATTGCAATCCATCAATCATGCAATTATTATAACCCGTAGAAATCATACGATAATATTGAGAGAAAACTAATTCATAAAAATCATAACTTGGTTGCAAAATCCAACTACATCTTCAACCAATAATAAAATTCTAGCAAATATTCATGGAGTTCATCACAAGAAGATAGAGAAGAAACTTCATGGTTCTAAACCCTAGAATAAAGTAGAGAAGATAATAAAAACGTGGTCTAAAAAACATTGTAGAAGTCTTCCCTTTTGTAGTCTTTTTCTCCTTCCAAAAATAGGTTTTGTCTTCAAAGTCCATTAGTTGGAAATTCACCCGGCCCACCATGGAGAGAAACCCGTGTAGAAATTGTCCCAAAAACGCTCGCCGGAAAACTGGGATTGTGGCCGGAATTTGGTCGTCGGTCGCCGGATTCCGGTCGCCTGAAAATTATCTCCGACCACCTGAGCTTGTATCCGACTATCGTAACTCCCAGCAACTCACTATCATTCTCTACAGTTCATACACCCACAATTCAGAGCCATATTTCACTTTTACACCATCTAAACTCACTCTTGGATTCTTGCGAAAACGCGCCCAAAAGCGTGACCCGTAGCTCATATATGCCGCGGCCGAATCATGCATCCAACACATACCCCCTTCGCGATTCACTGAAATATTAAGATTCATGCTTCAAGTTCCGAAATCCGGCATCCCGAGCTAGTACCACCGGTGCACCAATTCTGCTCCGTTTTCGCACAATTCCTGCAGCTTCAAAATCCATTCCCTGCATACATACATGCTTGCTCTTCTGTCAAACTCCACCAATCCAGCAAACCTGCAGCTCATTGCACAACACTGTTCCTTATTTCAGTTCCATGGCAACAGCAATAGCACTAATACCAAGTGTGGCACCATCTCAGGTCATACTCTCTGCATTTCAGCTAACTCACTGCACTACCCCAGTCTGTAGCTGCATCCATTTGTTGCTTCAGTAGCACCAGTTCAGATCTTTGCCAGTTCAAACCAACTGCAAGCTCCAGTCCATCTTTCCCTGGCTCAACAAACACCACAAACCCATTACAGCGACCACCATTTCCTACCAAATTCAACCACCAACAGCTGCACACTTCACAACTCACGCTTTTCACAGCCTCGCCTGCAACTTAACCAGACAAACACACACACATTCATCCCTTGCTCTCCAGGTACAGCCAAAAAAAGCAAGCCAAAACCTTCTCAGTTCATTACAGACTCAACCTTCGTCACGAGTCTTACTGCAATCAATTCTGCGTTCCAACTTGAGCTCAAACAATGGCAGCGGCATCCTTCTCTTCTTTTTTTCTTCTTGCTGGCAAGACCCACCAGTCATTCTAGCTACAGCAAACGTTACAACTCCATCATTTCAGTACCACCAAAGACTCGAGCTCCATCATTGTTCCATCACAGTATTGTCGGGTTAGTAACGATCACCGACAGTATCCCTGCCATCACAGCAGCAGCGCCACTTCTCAACTCCATCAACAGCGACCCACACTCGTCATCACTGCCTTCACTAACTATGATGACAGCAACAACTTACCTCAAGTCTCAACTGCCATAATCACGTCCCTCCTGCTAGTAAACTCATTCTCTCTGCGGTCATCTTTCATTAATACCCTAGCATAGAAGCATCACTGTCGAGTTCTCCATCTCTTCCATCGACTATCTCCACTTACTCAATGGCAGCAGCTTAATATCTTCTCCATTATAGAAGAATCCTCCCATCTCTGTCACTAGCCACAGTGCAACAAATTGATCATCATAAGCTCTCCCTGCATCTTATTTTCTCGAACAACATCACTGATAACCTCTCATGTATTCAACGTTAAACAACATCGTGCCATGTATTCTGGTCACAAAATAAACCCAAGTCGTTCAGGCCATGTTACGAACAGTTTATATGCCATTCTCTTTTAATGGAGACACAGATTTGCTAGTGATTCTAAGCCTCACTATATCACCTTCCCTGTAGAAAATTCACATTCAATCACAAACCCAATGTTCCCAAACAATCACAGAATCTAAACATTCAAACATCACCGGCCTTCATCCCTTAAAACAATGGTAACAACATCAAATCTTCTTCCCAATTCAACGCAGCGGTAAGAACTCTGTCTTCTTGGTTAAACTCCTTGTCTTTGTTGACAAATGACAAATTCAGCTAGAACCCTGTTCCCGATCCATCACATACCCAAGAAATCAATGGCAGAACATCAACTTTGTCCCCGTATTTTCTCCGTCAAACCCGGATTCCAAAACCATTCAATCCAACCTCTGTGTTCATCTTGGCGCCAATTACCCGTCCTAATCCTTGGCAATCTCCCACGATAACCATGGCTCGAACGACGACATGACTTGGTGCAGCTTTGCTTTGTTGTGACAAGAAAGAAATAGAAATTCCGATTGTCTCGTCTATGCTCGACCTAGGATAGTTGTATACAATGATGAGGCGCCCCTTAACAAACAATAATCATCCTTAGTGTATCACTCAATTTGGTTACCCCTTATCCTTGGCTGGGCTCTAAATAACACTTCCCTTTTAACCAAAATCTGGCTACCCCTTCACATGTATTGGGGTGCCAATAGCATTCACCACTAAAATGACCATCTTGCCCTTTTCTTTCCGATTCTCATTTTGCTCATAACTTCTTCATACGAGCTCAGAATGACTCCGTTCTTTCGCCATTGTCTTTATCTTCTCGTCCTCTACACAATGAAAGTAGAAATCTTGTATGTGAACGAGTTCCAACTGGTCTTTTTGCTCCAAATGACTCCATTGCACCTAATAAACTCAAAAGCACACATAAGATACATAATTCACAAGAAAACTCGCAAAGAAAGCATAAATACTAGATATTAAATACGGTGTATTCTACACCTATCAAATTCCCCCACACTTAGACTTTGCTAGTCCTCGAGCAAATCAAAAAAACTTATTCAAAAAGATACATACAACTCCGTGTCGTCGAGGCTACGGTCACTTTTAGCATAAATAACAAGCCTTTAAACCCCTAGGTGTCCCTAGTGGACGAGTTATAGTCTCGTGAGGGTTTACTAGAGATATACCCACAAAACCTATATTTCAAACTCCGTCTATTCGTGACAAATCAATGAACGAATCCAAATTGACTACAGGAGGAGGTACCTTGCAAATTCAATTCATATATTAGTAAATAACTCTAATTAAATAGTCGAAAAAGCCACAATACTCGGAAACTAACAAACCACAATCACAATGAAAAGATTAAGAAGATGGATAAAGATGTAGATGTTGGCGAATATTCACAAGTGTTCGATGTTTCCCATATCTCGTAAGGGTCACTACTAAGATGAACCTAATCCTATTGGATTGAGCTACTTTGTGCTTAATGCTACATCAAATCAATTGGCATATACAAGGGAACCAAGAGTGACTTTATTCAACACAATAATAATTTTTTTTTTTTTTTTATGATTGGATCAAACTGGATCCAATTTCTCTCTTTTTTTTTTTTTTTAGACGGCATGATTAGATCTTTTGGATCCAAGCGCATGCTTCTTGTCAGCAAGTACATGATAGTTGCCTTGGATCCTGCATTCCACGCTTGTTTAGGCGACGGAGACAGGGACTACGTTTCACACATATACTGCTATTCCCAAGTGTCTTTTTATTCCGTTTTGGTCTAATTGGTCGGTCTCTTTTTTTTTCTTTTCATATATTTTTTTCTTTTTTTTTTTTTTTTTTTTTTTTTTTTTTTTTTTTTTTTTTTTTTAGTAACTCAATCACTCTATTTCATCCTAGCAGTAATAACACGTCGATGTTTAGTGACCCACCAAAGCACTTAGAGAACAATAGATAAATATGGAAAAATAAAAATAGAATGTGATATGGTGACATTCCGAGATATGGTAACAACTATCATGTTAATTTGTGATTTCTGAGCTATGTTCGTCCCCTTTTAGTTAATTGGTTCCTCAACTCCTGCATTCAAAATGGTTCCATCCACTAATGGTGTCAAAAACAAACTATACAAACATATAAATGCTCCCCCACACTTAAACTTCACATTGTCCTCAATGTGTAAAACCGAAAGTTCTGAATTCTGACGTAACAGCAGATAAAACGCAAAAACTGTGCAAATTGGTAAGGAATTTGGAAAAACTCCATTTCACAAAAGTTGTTCACCTACGTGTTTTCTACACAGTGTCAAAATTTCACAGTGTTTCAATAAACGGTCTGACAGTTATGGTCTCTGGAATGAACTACGCGCAGTCTGAAATTTTCTGACGAAAAGGTATTCTTCATAATTCTCTTCTAAGATAGATTACGGACTCAATGAAATTAAACATAGGGATGCAAATATGATATGAAAACAGTAAAAAATAAATAAACGAAACAAAAATAAAAAGCAAAAGGATAAGAGATACAAAACCGGTGGGTTGCCTCCCACTAAGCGCTTGTTTTATAGTCGTCGGCCCGACTTAGCTTCTTGTAAGATTCATTCCCCATACACCAATAATCGGAAAAGTTGGGGATCCTTCCATAGAACCTGTTTTGGAAACACTAACTTCACACAAATATTAGTACAATAAAGCAAAAGTGAAGCTATGAACCGATAAAAGCTTCCCCCACACTTATTCTTGTCCACACTTGGAAGTGTATAAAGAATATAGGAGTCGGGTACCTCCACGGTTTCTGGTTCCATAACCTGCATAGTATGAGAATCAAGTGTCTCTAATGGCGGAAAACGAGAAACAAAGTCAGTCAACAATATTCTCGAAGCACATACATTCAAACCAATAAGAGGTAAAGGAGAAGAAACAATAGGCAAAGGGTTAGATAAACCTTGCACAATCTCTTGTATCACGGAATCCTCTTCATCCTTGAAAAATTCAAGTGAATTATTCACCTCTTTTATATCATGGTCCTCTATCAAACCTTGCAACCATTCTTCGTCCGTTTCTGCCGTAACCAAAGTCTCGACATAAACATCATCATTACAATCATGCACAAGTTCAATTGGGTCTTCCACAATATTGGTCAAAACGGTCTCATTCTCAACACATTCCTCCTTTTTGTTGTAAGGCACATACTCTTTTGCGGATCCAAATTTTATTATTAGAAACTTTTTTAGAACACTCGAAAATGCATCATCCTCAAGCTCTACCTTTTGAATAGGTTCTTAATCGTTATAAAGATCAATGCTTGAGTAAACTACACTAGTGTCATCATATTCCTTTTCAACTTCACCTTGATCGCAAAAATACTCCATTGTACACTCCTCGGGGATGTCACCATAAATTGGTTCAAACGATGTATTTTCATAATAATCATCATCACTATCATAGTCATCATAAGATTGTTCCCCGCTGAATTTAGTGTTGCTAATCTCGAACTCATCCATTTGAATAGGTGAATGATCATTATTACGATCAAGAGTTGAGTTAACTACACAAATATCAACAAAATTCCCCGGAGGTTCGCCTTTTTCAACATAATTATTCATTTCCTCCTTGTATTCTTCAATCCCTTGTCTTAAAGTGGAAACACCTTTTTGAAGCTCTTGGAGTGTTCCATACAAATTCTGAATATAGTGTTCCATTTGTTTGTAAAGCTCATTCGACAAAGAAAAAGTAGAATTACTTACTTCCGTATTGTTAGGCCAATTATATTCCCTTTGAATGGGTGTATGATCATAACTACGATCAGAAATTGGGCCAAACATACTATGAGCACATTCGGTCGATGAAAGTTTTTCCATGCTTGGTTGTCCGCAAATTGACTCCATGCTGTCCATAAATTGCCGCATCTCATCTACCAAACTAGAGGAAAAATTATAAGGAAAACAACTATTCTCCCCTCCTTGTGGTTGCTCACTTACATAACCACCATAAGAAGGTTGATATGTATGAGAATAGCTCATAGGGTACGTGGAGTATTGATCATAGCCAAAGGATTGGTTTTGATTATACTCCCCATAAGGGTGATAGTTTTCATGTTGTTGAGGTTGAAACCCGTATTGATTGCTCCAATAAGCTCCGTCCATAGAAATTGGTACCTGAAACGAGATTCTCAAAACTCGAATAAGAACCAAAGAAAGAAAAAATAAAACAAAACTAAATACAAAAATAAGAAACCAAAAACAATTAACAACCGTTGCCTCCCCGGCAACGGCGCCAAAATTTGATCGCGGTCGTAAGCGTCAAAAATAAATTACACTTTCTTACTACTCAAAATATAAATATAGCAAGGGCAAGAAAGGATCGATCCTACGAGAGAGGTCTAAGTTGTCAAATTGTTATGGTTTCCTATATAAAGCACCCTAAGAATTTCGATTGTGTAAATAAAAATAAACGAAAAGCAAACAAAGTACACAAATCAAGGATGTGAAAATATTGGATAAAGGTTTCATCTTCAATTGTAAACAAGTTTATGAATGTATGAATAGAATTCGTATTTAATCTCTCTATCATCAAAAGCCATAGAATACCTTATTGCAAGAATACTCCATAATTTCCTAAGTCATCAACACACACATTAGGGTCACGTATGTGAAATCTACCTAAAGAATAACCTAACGCCTTGCGCTAATCAAGTTCAATTCCTAGGAGCATTAAGTTTCAGAAATAGGCTAATCAATGCAATTGTAATACATTGCGCAAACAATTCAACAAAGGTCAATTTCTACATATGACTACGAGGATGTATCACTACAACCTAGAATCATATCATGCTACTCATATTCAAGGTTATCGCTCGATGAAAACCCTAAAATAGCTATAGATACGGATGTGAGTTCAATCAATTCTAGACTCGACTAAACAAACATTCAATCATATTGCAATCCATCAATCATGCAATTATTATAACCCGTAGAAATCATACGATAATATTGAGAGAAAACTAATTCATAAAAATCATAACTTGGTTGCAAAATCCAACTACATCTTCAACCAATAATAAAACTCTAGCAAATATTCATGGAGTTCATCACAAGAAGATAGAGAAGAAACTTCATGGTTCTAAACCCTAGAATAAAGTAGAGAAGATAATAAAAACGTGGTCTAAAAAACATTGTAGAAGTCTTCCCTTTTGTAGTCTTTTTCTCCTTCCAAAAATAGGTTTTGTCTTCAAAGTCCATTAGTTGGAAATTCACCCGGCCCACCATGGAGAGAAACCCGTGTAGAAATTGTCCCAAAAACGCTCGCCGGAAAACTGGGATTGTGGCCGGAATTTGGCCGTCGGTCGCCGGATTCCGGTCGCCTGAAAATTATCTCCGACCACCTGAGCTTGTATCCGACTATCGTAACTCCCAGCAACTCACTATCATTCTCTGCAGTTCATACACCCACAATTCAGAGCCATATTTCACTTTTACACCATCTAAACTCACTCTTGGATTCTTGCGAAAACGCGCCCAAAAGCGTGACCCGTAGCTCATATATGCCGCGGCCGAATCATGCATCCAACACATACCCCCTTCGCGATTCACTGAAATATTAAGATTCATCTTCAAGTTCCGAAATCCGGCATCCCGAGCTAGTACCACCGGTGCACCAATTCTGCTCCGTTTTCGCACAATTCCTGCAGCTTCAAAATCCATTCCCTGCATACATACATGCTTGCTCTTCTGTCAAACTCCACCAATCCAGCAAACCTGCAGCTCATTGCACAACACTGTTCCTTATTTCAATTCCATGGCAACAGCAATAGCACTAATACCAAGTGTGGCACCATCTCAGGTCATACTCTCGCATTTCAAATCTAACTCACCGCACTACCCCGATCGAAGCCGCATCCATTTGTTGCTTCGGTAGCACCGGTTCGAGATCTTTGCCGTTCAAACCAACCGCAAGCTCCACCATCTTTCCCCGGCTCAACAAACACCACAAACCCATTACAACGACCACCATTTCCTACCAAATTCAACCACCAACAGTGCACACTTCACAACTCACGCTTTTCACGGTCTACCGCCCGCAACTTAGCCGACAAACACACACACATTCATCCCTTGCTCTCCAGTGTACAGCCAAAAAAGCAAGCCAAAACCTTCTCGCTCATTACAGACTCAACCTTCGTCACGAGTCTTACCGCAATCAATTCTCGCGTTCCAACTTGAGCTCAAACAATGGCAAATGGCATCCTTCTCTTCTTTTTTTCTTCTTGTCGGCAAGACCCACCCGATCATTCTAGCTACGGCAAACGTTACAACTCCATCATCTCGGTACCACCAAAGACTCGAGCTCCATCATTGTTCCATCACGGTATTGTCGGGTTAGTAACGATCACCGACGGTATCCACTGCCATCACAAAGAAGCGGCGCCACTTCTCAACTCCATCAACGGCGACCCACACTCGTCATCACTGCCTTCACTAACTATGATGACAGCAACAACTTACCTCAAGTCTCAACTGCCATAATCACGTCCCTCCTGCTAGTAAACTCATTCTCTCTGCGGTCATCTTTCATTAATACCCTAGCATAGAAGCATCACTGTCGAGTTCTCCATCTCTTCCATCGACTATCTCCACTTACTCAATGGCAGCAGCTTAATATCTTCTCCATTATAGAAGAATCCTCCCATCTCTGTCACTAGCCACAGTGCAACAAATTGATCATCATAAGCTCTCCCTGCATCTTATTTTCTCGAACAACATCACTGATAACCTCTCATGTATTCAACGTTAAACAACATCGTGCCATGTATTCTGGTCACAAAATAAACCCAAGTCGTTCGTGCCATGTTACGAGCAGGTTTATATGCCATTCTCTTTTAATGGAGACACAGATTTGCTAGTGATTCTAAGCCTCACTATATCACCTTCCCTGTAGAAAATTCACATTCAATCACAAACCCAATGTTCCCAAACAATCACAGAATCTAAACATTCAAACATCACCGGCCTTCATCCCTTAAAACAATGGTAACAACATCAAATCTTCTTCCCAATTCAACGGCAGTAAGAACTCTGTCTTCTTGGTTAAACTCCTTGTCTTTGTTGACAAATGACAAATTCAGCTAGAACCCGGTGTTCCTGATCCATCACATACCCAAGAAATCAATGGCGAACATCAACTTTGTCCCCGTATTTTCTCCGTCAAACCTGGATTCCAAAACCATTCAATCCAACCTCTGTGTTCATCTTGGCGCCAATTACCTGTCCTAATCCTTGGCAATCTCCCACGATAACCATGGCTCGAACGACGACATGACTTGGTGCATTCTTTCTTTTGTTGTGACAAGAAAGAAATAGAAATTCTGATTGTCTCGTCTATGCTCGACCTAGGATAGTTGTATACAATGATGAGGCGCCCCTTAACAAACAATAATCTGTCCTTAGTGTATCACTCAGCTGGTTACCCCTTATCCTTGGCTGGGCTCTAAATAACACTTCCCTTTTAACCAAAATCTGGCTACCCCTTCACATGTATTGGGGTGCCAATAGCATTCACCACTAAAATGACCATCTTGCCCTTTTCTTTCCGATTCTCATTTTGCTCATAACTTCTTCATACGAGCTCAGAATGACTCCGTTCTTTCGCCATTGTCTTTATCTTCTCGTCCTCTACATAATGAAAGTAGAAATCTTGTATTTGAACGAGTTCCAACTGGTCTTTTTGCTCCAAATGACTCCATTGCACCTAATAAACTCAAAAGCACACATAAGATACATAATTCACAAGAAAACTCGCAAAGAAAGTATAAATACTAGATATTAAATACGGTGTATTCTACACCTATCATTAAGTTTCAGAAATAGGCTAATCAATGCAATTGAAATACATTGCGCAAACAATTCGAACAAAGGTCAATTTCTACATATGATTACAAGGATGTATCACTACAACCTAGAATCATATCATGCTATTCGTATTCAAGGTTATCGCTCGATGAAAACCCTAAAATAGCTATAGATATGGATGTGAGTTCAATCAATTCTAGACTCGACTAAACAAACATTCAATCATATTGCAATACTTCAATCATGCAATTATTATAACCCGTAGAAATCAAACGATAATATTGAGAGAAAACTAATTCATAAAAATCATAACTTGGTTGCAAAATCCAACTACATCTTCAACCAATAATAAAAACTTAGTTACTTGTGTTTTTGGAAATCATCATAGAAAGTTTAGAAGAAAACTATCATGTGAAACCCTAGACAACAAGTAGAAGTCTCCCTAATGGAGATATATCCATAGGTTTGAGAAAGACTTTTCTATTTATATGCTTCTCCCATTCCATAAGGATACTCCTTCCAATATTAGGTCTTCTCAAAACCCATCTCCAAGTGGTCCACCAAGCCCATAAGAGAGAGAGACCCGTGTAGAAAATACGTCCAAAAGTCGTCATTGAAAATCGTATTGTGGCCGGAAATCGGCCGGAGAAGTGGTCGGAAATCGGCTCCGGTGACCGGCAAATTCCGCCCGGTCAACGGGTTGGATCGGGTCAAGTCGGTCGGTCAACGGGTCAGTTCGGTCTAGATCACTGAGTCAAATCGGATGACTCAACTCGTAGTCGACTGAGTCGGGTAGTGCCCGGTCGGATCTCGATTTAACTTAGCCAGGCCAGGCCATTGCACAGGCCAAACACTGTGATGCATCATCCTTGTGCATCATAGCTGCCTACCCGGCCATAATGGCTTGCACACTTCCCTTGTAATCTCTACTTCCAACTCCAGACACAGTCAATTCATCATAGAATGCAACCATTTCAATCCCCCATGCACTCTTAGCTCAAACCGTTTCACCTGCAACACAATCCCAATCTGAGCCCTGCAACACAGTCTCCTTTAGCCATTCCAATTCTACCGGTACCAACTCTGCACTCCCATCTTATATTGCCTCACAATGGCACCAGCACTGCCTTCATTTCACCACTTCCTGCTCGATTACAAACCCAAATGCTGCAACAACAAGGCCATTTGAGCCACACTCGTTATCTCTCAGCCAACCAACACCACCCGAACCAACATTCATCCGCCACTCTACACAACCAACATCCCTGCAACAGCTCTGCCTTAAAACCATTACCACCACCTGCATCATTCATCCATGCCTCCACTACATCCACCAGGCCTACCATTCTCACTCACAAACTTAAGCTGCAATCTATCCAAACCTGGCAGCAACACAACAACCTGCAACTCTAAATCAATAACCTGCAATTCAGTGCACTTCTAATTTCTGCAGCTGTAGCTTCATTCTCGTCGCAAAGACTTGCATCGATTCATGACCTCGCAACTCTCAACTATACCAGGTCTCACTTCCAATCAAAACCATTGCCTCACTCAGCTGACCATTAGCTCAGGCCATCCTTTTTCACCATACTCCCAGGCTAGCACCTGCAATACACCACAGCAAGACCACCAACAAGATTGCACTATCCCTTAATCTTTTCAACTCAGTTGCCACCTGACCACAGCTCAACTTGCACCTGATTACCAGCTCAGCTCCAAACATAGCATAAACTAGCCACCTTCAAGACTTCCTTCATCATCACTTGCAACAAAACCAGCTGGTGCTCCAGCCTTCACCTCTGTATCAACATCTCTCGATCGCTCCACTCATTTCATGTCTCGGCAAAGACCACTACAAGCCACAAGCACCACCACTACCACCAACATTTTCCTTCTCTCCCTGTATAACATAGCACATTCCCTTTTTTGCATTTGTCTCTTGCAACTCAGGCAAAACTGCAATCAACTCAAGCCATCAGGACCTGTATCTAGATCCACCTGAACTGTGGCTTCATCTCTGCTTCATGACAGCTCAAACACCACCAGGCAGCAACAGATTCAACCCACAGACCACAACCACAACCAATGCCATTGCTTCTCATACTATTATGGCAGCAACTAAGAGCTCCATAGAGCCCATTAGGTCCCTGGCAATATCATCCAAGAACAACCATGGCTTCATCATTGTCATTCCAATTTCATAATCCAATTCAGCTCAAATTTCCCATGCCTTGCTTGAGACTGAAATTCCACATAAACCCTTCTCAATCTCAGATTCAATTTCTGCCATCAAACCCATGTTAAATCTTTTCCTCTTGCATCACAGCAGCACCAGGAAGCCCCTTTCTCGATCTGCTCTCTTCTTCTTTATTTTGATTCAACAACAGCAGCGATTTCTCGATTCACATCAGCATCTAACTCTTCACAGGTCAAAAGAAAATTATTCTGCTACCAATTCCAAATTCACATCAACCCTAGTTTCTGTGAAACCCTCAAATCGACAACCATCTTTACTTCCAGCCACCATCAAGCTCCAACACATTACCACTCGAGCTCCATCTCTGAACCCTCAATCATGGATTCATCGACAACAGATCGAACCCATCTTCTCGAATCCAAAATCCTCATTCTGTAGCAGCAACGGTTTCTCTTTCTCACTGAATCTCTAATGAAAATCACCACAGCCGCCTCCGTTTCTCTCTCGTATGAATTTCAGGTGAAAATGATAACTTCTGAAATTTTGGTTTGTTGTAAGAGATGATGGTGGATATAGCCACCCAGGATTGGCAGATAAGGGATACCCAGCTGGTAGCCCCTTAACATTTGCTCAGCTCCATATATCATTCGCCTGTGAGATGACAATTTCGCCCTTTTTGCTCAAATTGGATACTTTCTTCTTCTTTTCCTCCGTGCGACTCCAAGTACCTAATAACTCAAAAACACACGTAAAGTACATAATTCACAAGAAAAATAGCAAAGAAAGCGTAACTACTAGATAGTAAATACGGTGTATTCTACACCTATCAAGGATTTCCATGATGATTCTGTGCCATTCCAGTTTGCATAGCTGAGTTATCAATTTTTCTCTCACCAACAGAATTGTGCTGATAATCCATATGAAACTCCATTAAGTTTCTGTTACCATCAGGTCCAACATCCTCTATGGGAACATCTTCATCTTGGTAGATTGGGTTATTATGGGTATTTGTAGGATTGGGGTTTTGAGAATTAGGATAGCTTTGGTTTTCTTCATCCTTAGATCTTTTGTTCTTCCTTTCCTCTCTTTCATATACATCTTCAATCTGAGAACTGATTTGTTTTCCCGTGTTTCTTTGTTAGATAACATTTCTGAATTGTTATCCACATCCTCCTCAAGGATATAGGCAGCCAAAAAGGCTTTCCCTTCTTCAGTTAAGCTATACGCAGCGAAAGATGCTTCATCCATTGCTTCCACCTTATGTTCTTGTGCAAATCTATCACAGTTTGCATCCACATGATCAACGACATAACACTCCTTGCATATTTCATATGGCTGCATATCAAAATGATATTTGACCCATACCTTTTCTCCATTAGGAGCATAAGACCATCCTCCTCTACGCAAAAGATCCTTGAGATTGACTTCCACATAAACTGTATTCGTCACATGCCCTCTTTCCATTTTATTTCTCCATTCGGGGAAAACCTTTGTCCCTATGTCCTTACATATATCATTCACCATCCTCTGGTTTAGGATTATTTGTTTTAGATTCTTCAATATAACACACCAAGTTTGAGCAAGAAACTTATGATCTCCTATTGGAATCTCCGAATTGAAGTGCTTCAGGCACAACAAATATCCATTTATCGACCATGGACCATTAGAGTTAACACTGTCATGAGCACTCTTCCTTTCAAATCTAAAGAGGAACAGTTAGTTCCCTTAGATATCTTTTGGGTACCTCCTATAGCTTGTCCATCTGAGACTGATTTCTTTCCTAACTTCTTCATGATTCAATGGGTCTTTGGAGATGATCTTCCCCAGTAAGATGAAAGAGAATTCTTCTGCTGCATCCTTAACTACCTTCGCCGAAGTAATGGTTCTTCTGATAGTTCTTGAAGAACTTGCTTCAATATTAGTAGCCTGCATTCTGTTTGAGATGTTTTCCATTAGCTTGTGCTTTTTCCTTATACAAGCTTGATATCTACTTTGCGGCTTATAAAGATGTGTTCTGCTTGGGTTTTGTGTTATGGTGGGATATCGAATCGGATTATAAAAAAAATGGATATATTCAAAATTATTTTGTTTACCAGAATATAGATTTTCTTGACTGTAATCCATTATTTTCGGAGTAACATTTTTTACCAAAATTTGAAAGATTTCAAGGAGGGAAAGATGCCCGTAACTAACGCAGAAATTTCGGTAATCAATCAGTAGCGATTTGACTCGGTTAAAACATTGCTTTTGATTGATCATATTGAAAGGATTTAGGAAAAGATGATCAGAGGATATGAAAATTGAAAAGTATGGATCTGACGAGATGTAATGATATGAATACAAACTCAAGCAACTTTGAATCACAATTGTGTTGAAAACAACACGACTGTCGGAGAACACTGCGATAACTCAAGAGACCAAAGGATCTTGAAGCCACTACCGGTGTTCGCAAACTGGATAACACAGAAATCAAGCGGAAATCTGCACACAAAGATATTAGCAACCTATTAGATTCAATTCTTTCGTATAATACGATTATGGAAAAAACAGAAGAAAGAAACTATAGACTACTTCAACAAGTTAATCTCTACTAGAACATATAAAAAGAAATCTAAACATGAAATATTAACGCAAAAAGAAATCTAAACATGAAATATTAGCGCAAAAGGATCAAAAAACTTATTGACATAGGAGTCTTGAAATCATCTTACATGATCTTCGTTTAGTGGACAAAGATACCAATTAAATTGGACGTAGGTTTTTCAACCATGCATGTGAATAATCACCGTGAAGTTTTTTTTTTTTTTTTTTTTTTTTATTACAGTTTAATTAGGGGAATAAAAAAAATAGAGAATAAATAAAACTCCAATTGTTGGTGATTACAGTTTTATTAGAGATATAAATACCGTAAACCATATTTCAATGGATTTTTTTTTTCATTCTCTATAAAAAAAAATTAGAGAAGAAAGAAAAATCAATTTATCCGTCAAAGTCGACCACCGTTTATATCGATATACAATAATATCAGTCATAAATCAAAATCAATTGATTAGTCATATATCAAAATGAATTGATTAGTCAAATCAATTAAAAATCAAGTAGAAAAATAAAATCACACGAAGAAAAAGAAATGAACAAACATTAAGTTTTAACAACTTATCTTCCCTGTACGCGTACAACAAGATATCATCATAGGTACAAGGGATCTTAATAGCCAACCAAAAGCAAGCAAAGTGGCCGTTGTTTGATGCCCATAATTTGGTGCTATTCAAACCTAATATCAATTACTAAAAACAATGGATAAAATATAGGTATTAGTTAGATATTGTACATAGTTAAATATAAGAGGAAAAAATTAGTCATAAAGAAATCGTCCAACAGATATATAAAATAACTTTAACATCAAAGGGTAAGGTATATATTTCTCCCTTAATATTGTTCACCATCTACGATTCCTCTTAGCTTGTACTTTGATATGGTCATAAAGTATGTTGTCGGTAGAGCAACGTGCATGATAACGTTGTAAAATAGAGAAAGAGGAGAAGAAGACAAAAAGTAAAGGGAGAAAGAAGAAGAGTTCTCATTAGATGTACAACATAGACAACTGACCGCGGTCGTAAGCGTCAAAAATAAATTACACTTTCTTACTACTCAAAATATAAATATAGCAAGGGCAAGAAAGGATCGATCCCACAGAGAGGTCTAGGTTGTCAAATTGTTATGGTTTCCTATATAAAACACCGGGTGGATTTTCTGATTTTTATGAACTAAGCAAATATAAAAGCAAAGAAACAAATAAGCAAACAAATAAGATAGAAGAGATATTGGTTAAGGATTTCGTTTTCATTCACTAACATGCTTTTCACAATAACTAGAATTGATTTTTAATCTCAACTTTTATCAAAGACCCTAGAATACCTTGATCGCAAGAATATCCCGCAAACCTCCTCATGTCATCAACAAACACATTAAAAGATGCGAATATGAATTCTACCTAAAGGAACAACCTAACGTGTAAAAGCACTAATCAAGTTTAATTCCCTAGATGCGTTAAGTTCTATGAAATCAGGCCAATCAAAGCAATTGAACGTGGAAAGCGCACTAATTCAATTTAACAAAGGTTACGATTCACATATGATCATAAGAATATATCACTACAAACCATAATCATATTATGCTACTTGTATTCAAGGAATATCACTTTTACGTATAATAAACCCTAAACTAGCAATAGATGTGATTAGAAGTTCTACCAATTTGCAACTTGACAAAACAATCAATCAATCATAAAACAATATTTCCAGGAGAGAATTGCAAACGATAATTATGAGACAAAACTAATATATTGAATCAAAGAATCATATTATGTGAAATCCAACTATTCCATAACCAATAATAAACTTAGGTACTCATATTCAAGGAGTTCATCACAAGAAGAAAGAGAAGTTTCATGTTTCTAAACCCTAGAATAAAGTAGAGGAAAAAGAATTGAATAATAGATTTATTAAAAGATATATAGATATATGATTCCCTCCGTTCCCCCTCAAGCTGCTCGACTAACTGGCCTTATATAGGCCTTCGATGACGCGTACGATCCACCAAAGCCGCACTTGATAAGGATTGAAACTCGGCTGAAAAGGAATTCTCTTGTAGAGTCTAAGTAACAATGATCCAGCGTGACACGAGGTAACTTAATAGAGGACACCCGGTTTGTAATTGGCTAGGGTCTTCGATGGACCCCATGTAACACAATGTGTCTTCTTTCAGTTGACGAAACACTCAACTCGGTGTACACTGATGTACCAGATTCTCGTTTTTATCTTCAACGCGTTAGAAAATATCTCCAAGAAGTAACTCTTTCTTTCCCTGTTCCCAGTTCTTCTCAAATTCGTCCACCGGCAACACTTATCTTCCCCCGACCGAATTCTCGGTCAATAAACTCACCCCTTCGTCTCGTTTTGTCGCTCTCAAGTCTTGTCCAAAACCGAGACGCGTTTTCTTTCCCCGACTTCTACTTGTTTCGAATAGCAGCCAACACTCTCCACGGCGGTTCACGGCAAAGCATCGGTTCCTAATCAAACACCAGCAGACACCTTGTTCTTCTCGAGTTCATTATCAACACCATAACTAAACCATCTCCAATCACCCGTAACAACGAATGAACTCAAGCGACCACTCTAAACCAAATCATCACTGCCTAGATCAACTCCATATCGAGTCTCACCCACAACCCAAGCAATGAGAACCATCTCCATTGTCTTCTCTGTATTTCCATCCCGTGTAGAATCTTTCTGCTACTCTTTGACTCGAGCTGCACCATGGCTAGCCAGCAGCAAACCCTTTCCAGCTGTGAAAACTCGGCACAAGACAGAACGATAACTCCATATCATCCCTGACTGCTTCTCCTCTTCAGTAAATATTCACCGTACGTTTCGTTCTCTCTGTCGATACTCGAGCTTCATTTACAATGGCAGCAAACCCATCTTCTTCTTACCGTCCCTGTTCAGCACCATCGTGATCATCATGAGCTTCTCCATCATCCTGTTGTACTCGAGCTTTTCCATATCCATCAGTCACCAGCCATTGATCATACTCGAGCATTACCTCCTGCGATCCACCGGCATCATCCGCTGCTCGTGTCTCGTCACGAGAAAGCCCATCAACCTTTCTCGAGCTCTTCCCTGTCTAGTTACACCACAACGTCCTCTTACCAATGGCAAAGAACATCCAGGACCCCGGAGAGCTCAACTACGTCATTCTCGGACTCGGCCAACCACCATTCTTCATACGTTCTTCATGATCATCTTCGATTTCCGTAATGGCGATAAGCCAAACCTTCATCGTTCGAACTTCATGACTTGCCGTGTAATGGCAGCAGCCTTCTTCTCTGTTCTTTTGATCAAAGCTTCATCACTGTAAAGCTCCATTAACACCAACTTGGTAATAGCAGCATCTCATCAATGTTACGAGCATCACTGCCATTGAGTTCTCGAGTTCACTCTCCCATTCAGTTCTTCCTCCCTTTTCTGCCAGCTCCTTCTATCAGCTTGTCGTCATTACTACTTCCAGCGTCATTCTCTTCTTCCCGTGATCATCAAGTGAGAACTCGAGATATCCATGCAAAGGACTTGGTCGTGAAGAAGAGGAAATACTGCGCGTGTTCGAATTTGAATTTGAGCTTCCCGTTTTGAATCTTGGACTGCCATTAGTAATTCCTTTGAAAGTTGATTGTCCCTTAGTAGAATGGATACCCCTTAACGCATAAGGGGGGTGCCAGTAGCACTTGTCCCGGAAACGACCATTTTGCCCTTTTGTCTTATGAGTTCTTCTTTTGCCCATAACTTCTTCATACGAACTCCGAATAACTCCGTTCTTTCGCCGTTGGCTTCGTCTTTTCGTCCTCTTTACGATGAGAAGTAGAAATCTTGTATTTGAACGAGTTCCAATTGGTCTTTTTGCTCCAAATGACTCCATTGCACCTAATAAACTCAAAAGCACACATAAGATACATAATTTACAAGAAAACTCGCAAAGAAAGCATAAATACTAGATATTAAATACGGTGTATTCTACACCTATCAAATTCCCCCACACTTAGACTTTGCTAGTCCTCGAGCAAATCAAACAAAACAAAAATAAAAATACAACAACTCCGTGACGTCGAGGCTACGGTTAATTTTAGCATAAATAACAAGCCTTTAAACCCCTAGGTGTCCCTAGTGGACGAGTTATAGTCTCGTGAAGGTTTACTAGAGATATACCTACAAAACCTATATTTCAAACTCCGTCTATTCGTGACAAATCAATGAACGAATCCAAAATGACTACAGAAGAGGTACCTTGCAAATTCAATTCATATATTAGTAAATAAACTCTAATTAGATAGTTGAACAAGCCACAATACTCGAAACTAACAAACCACAATCACAATGAAAAGATTAAGAAGATGGATGAAGATGTAGATGTTGGTGAATATTCACAAGTGATCGATGTTTCCCATATCTACGTCACAAGGTCACTTTGCTAAGATGAACCTAATCCTATTAGATTGAGCTGTTGGTGCTGAATGCTACATCAACTCACTGGCATATACAAGGGAACCAGAAGTGACTTTATTCAACACAATAATAATTTCTTCTCTTTTTTTTTTATTTTTTTTAGACGGCATGATTAGATCTTTTGGATCCAAGCGCATGCTTCCTTGTCAACACGTATATGATAGTTGCCTTGGATCCTGCATTCCACGCTTGTTTAGGCGACGGAGACAGGGTACGTTTCACACATACTGCTATTCCCAAGTGTCTTTTTATTCCGTTTTGGTCTAATTGGTCGGTCTTTTTTTTTTTTTTTTTTTTCATATATATTTTTTCATCATTTTTTTTCTTTTTCTAGTAACTCAATCACTCTATTTCATCCTAGCAGTAATAACACGTCGATGTTTAGTGACCCACCAAAGCACTTAGAGAATAATAGATAAATATGGAAAAATAAAAATAGAATGTGATATGGTGATATTCCGAGATATGGTAACAACTATCATGTTAATTGTGATTTCTGAGCTATATTCTTCCCTTTTAGTTAATTGGTTCCTCAACTCCTGCATTCAAAATGGTTCCATCCACTAATGGTGTCATCCTAAAGGCACAAGTTCTAGATTTCGGAGTTCAAAAAGCACAATTTTTTTCTATTTTTCTGATTTTTTTTTTTTTTAAAAGGCATAAAACAAACTAAAACAAACTATACAAACATAAAACAAACTATACAAACATATAAATGCTCCCCCACACTTAAACTTCACATTGTCCTCAATGTGTAAAACCGAAAGTTCTGAATTCTGACGTAACAGCAGATAAAACGCAAAAACTGTGCAAATTGGTAAGGAATTTGGAAAAACTCCATTTCACAAAAGTTGTTCATCTACGTGTTTTCTACACAGTGTCAAAATTTCACAGTGTTTTGATAAACGGTCTGACAGTTATGGTCTCTGGACTGAACTACGCGCAGTCTGAAATTTTCTGACGAAAAGGTATTCGTCATAATTCTCTTCTAAGATAGATTACGGACTCAATGAAATTAAACATAGGGATGCAAATATGATATGAAAACAGTAAAAAATAAATAAACGAAACAAAAAAAAAATAAAAAAAAATAAGAGATACAAAACCGGTGGGTTGCCTCCCACTTAGCGCTTGTTTTATAGTCGTCAGCCCGGCTTAGCTTCTTGTAAGATTCCTTCCCCATACACCAATAATCGGAAAAGTTGGGGATCCACCCATAGCACCTGTTTTGCAAACACTAGCTTCACACAAATATTAGTAATATAAAACAGAAACGAAGCTATTAACCGATAAAAGCTTCCCCCACACTTATTCTTGTCCACACATGGAAGTGCATAAAGAATATAGGAGTCGGGTACTTCCACGGTTTCTTGTTCACAAACCTGCATAGTATGAGAATCAAGTATCTCTAATTGCGGAAATCGAGAAACAAAATCATTCAACAATGTTCTTGAAGCACATATAGTCAAACCAATAAGAGGTAAAGGAGAAGAAACAATAGGCAAAGGGTTAGACAAACCTCGCACAATCTCTTGTAGCACGGAATCCTCTTCATCCTTGAAAAACTCAAGTGAATTATTCACCTCTTGTATATCATGGTCCTCTATCAAACCTTGCAACCATTCTTCGTCTGTTTCTGCCTTAACCAAAGTATCGACATAAACATCATCCTTACAATTATTTGCAAGCTCAATTGGGTCTTCCACAATATTGGTCAAACCGGTTTCATTCTCAACATACTCCTTTTTGTTGTAAGGCACATACTCTTTTGCGGATCCAAATTTTATCATAAGAAACTTTTTTAGAACACTCGAAAATGCATCATCCTCAAGCTCCACCCTTTGAATAGGCTCTTGATCATTATTAAGATCAATGCTTGATGAATCTACACAAGTGTCGACATATTCCTCTTCATCTTCATCTTGATCCCAAAAAGACTCCTCGGAGACGTCACCATGAGTTGTTTCAAGCAATATATCATAATCACCGTCACTATCATAGTCAACATAAGATTGTTCCTCGCTGAATTTAGTGTTGGTAATCTCGAACTCATCCTTTTGAATAGGTGAATGATCATTATTAAGATCAAGAGTTGAGTTAGCTACACAATTATCAACGAAAGTGCCCAAGGATTCGCCTTTGTCAACATTAGCATCAATCAAATATTCATCACAAACCATATGCACATAAGAATTATCCATATCCTCCTTGTATTGATCAATGCCTCTTCGCAAGATAGTCATACCTTCACGAAGTTCTTGGAGTTGCTCGTTTGTAGTCTCTTTAGCTTTTTGAAATTCCTCTTGTAAAAAGGTGGAAACTTTATCTATAAAATTAGAGACCTTTTGTTCACGAGCATAAGAATCCTCCCATCCTTGTGGTTGTTCACACACATACCCGCCATAAGGTTGTTGAGGAAAACCTTAAGGTTCCATGGAATATTGGTCATAACCAATGAATTGGTTTTGATTATACCCATGGAATTGGTAGTTATCATATTGTTGAGGTTGAAACCCGTATCCATCCACGTAATATGCTCCTTCCATAGAAATAAGCACCTGAAATAATTCTCAAACTAAGGTTAGAACCCAGAAAATAAGAAAAAAATAAAACAAAAACTAAATACAAAAATAAGAAACCAAAAACAATTAACAACCGCTGCCTTCCCCGGCAACGGCGCCAAAATTTGACCGCGGTCGTAAGCGTCAAAAATAAATTACACTTTCTTACTACTCAAAATATAAATATAGCAAGGGCAAGAAAGGATCGATCCCACAGAGAGGTCTAGGTTGTCAAATTGTTATGGTTTCCTATATAAAACACCGGGTGGATTTTAAAGATTTTTATGAACTAAGCAAATATAAAAGCAAAGAAACAAATAAGCAAACAAATAAGATAGAAGAGATATTGGTTAAGGATTTCGTTTTCATTCACTAACATGCTTTTCACAATAACTAGAATTGATTTTTAATCTCAACTTTTATCAAAGACCCTAGAATACCTTGATCGCAAGAATATCCATAAACCTCCTCATGTCATCAACAAACACATTAAAAGATGCGAATATGAATTCTACCTAAAGGAACAACCTAACGTGTAAAAGCACTAATCAAGTTTAATTCCCTAGATGCGTTAAGTTCTATGAAATCAGGCCAATCAAAGCAATTGAACGTGGAAAGCGCACTAATTCAATTTAACAAAGGTTACGATTCACATATGATCATAAGAATATATCACTACAAACCATAATCATATTATGCTACTTGTATTCAAGGAATATCACTTTTACGTATAATAAACCCTAAACTAGCAATAGATGTGATTAGAAGTTCTACCAATTTGCAACTTGACAAAACAATCAATCAATCATAAAACAATATTTCCCGACAATTGCAAACGATAATTATGAGACAAAAATAATATATTGAATCAAAGAATCATATTATGTGAAATCAAACTATTCCATAACCAATAATAAACTTAGGTACTCATATTCAAGGAGTTCATCACAAGAAGAAAGAGAAGTTTCATGTTTCTAAACCCTAGAATAAAGTAGAGGAAAAAGAATTGAATAATAGATTTATTAAAAGATATATAGATATATGATTCCCTCCGTTCCCCCTCAAGCTGCTCGACTAACTGGCCTTATATAGGCCTTCGATGACGCGTACGATCCACCAAAGCCGCACTTGATAAGGATTGAAACTCGGCTGAAAAGGAATTCTCTTGTAGAGTCTAAGTAACAATGATCCAGCGTGACACGAGGTAACTTAATAGAGGACACCCGGTTTGTAATTGGCTAGGGTCTTGAGGGACCCCATGTAACACAATGTGTCTTCTTTCAGTTTGACGAAACACTCAACTCGGTGTACACTGATGTACCAGATTCTCGTTTTTATCTTCAACGCGTTAGAAAATATCTCCAAGAAGTAACTCTTTCTTTCCCTGTTCCCAGTTCTTCTCAAATTCGTCCACCGGCAACACTTATCTTCCCCCGACTGAATTCTCGGTCAATAAACTCACCCCTTCGTCTCTGTTTTGTCGCTCTCAAGTCTTGTCCAAAACTGAGACGCGTTTTCTTTCCCCTGACTTCTACTTGTTTCAGAATAGCAGCCAACACTCTCCACGGCAGTTCACAGCAAAGCATCAGTTCCTAATCAAACACCAGCAGCACCTTGTTCTTCTCAGTTCATTATCAACACCATAACTAAACCATCTCCAATCACCTGTAACAACGAATGAACTCAGCACCACTCTAAACCAAATCATCACTGCCTAGATCAACTCCATATCGAGTCTCACCCACAACCCAAGCAGCAGAACCATCTCCATTGTCTTCTCTGTATTTCCATCCCGTGTAGAATCTTTCTGCTACTCTTTGACTCGAGCTGCACCATGGCTAGCCAGCAGCAAACCCTTTCCAGCTGTGAAAACTCGGCACAAGACAGAACGATAACTCCATATCATCCCTGACTGCTTCTCCTCTTCAGTAAATATTCACCGTACGTTTCGTTCTCTCTGTCGATACTCGAGCTTCATTTACAATGGCAGCAAACCCATCTTCTTCTTACCGTCCCTGTTCAGCACCATCGTGATCATCATGAGCTTCTCCATCATCCTGTTGTACTCGAGCTTTTCCATATCCATCAGTCACCAGCCATTGATCATACTCGAGCATTACCTCCTGCAGTCACCGGCATCATCTGCCTGCTCGTGTCTCGTCACAGCAAAGCCCATCAACCTTTCTCGAGCTCTTCCCTGTCTAGTTACACCACAACGTCCTCTTACCAATGGCAGCAACATCCAGACCAGAGCTCAACTACGTCATTCTCAGACTCGGCCAACCACCATTCTTCATACGTTCTTCATGATCATCTTCAGTTTCTGGTAATGGCAGTAAGCCAAACCTTCATCGTTCGAACTTCATGACTGCCCGGTAATGGCAGCAGCCTTCTTCTCTGTTCTTTTGATCAAAGCTTCATCACTGTAAATCTCCATTAACACCAACTTGGTAATAGCAGCATCTCATCAATGTTACGAGC
Organism: Papaver armeniacum; assembly: GCA_023531295.1. Lineage (NCBI taxonomy): Eukaryota > Viridiplantae > Streptophyta > Magnoliopsida > Ranunculales > Papaveraceae > Papaver > Papaver armeniacum. The sequence continues at coordinate 15,572 of JAJJWW010002340.1, read as the reverse complement.
ATCACTGCCATTGAGTTCTCGAGTTCACTCTCCCATTCAGTTCTTCCTCCCTTTTCTGCCAGCTCCTTCTATCAGCTTGTCGTCATTACTACTTCCAGCGTCATTCTCTTCTTCCCGTGATCATCAGCAGCAACTCGAGATATCCATGCAAAGGACTTGGTCGTGAAGAAGAGGAAATACGCGCGTGTTCGAATTTGAATTTGAGCTTCCCCGTTTTGAATACTGGACTGCCATTAGTAATTCCTTTGAAAGTTGATTGTCCCTTAGTAGAATGGATACCCCTTAACGCATAAGGGGGGTTCCAATACCACTTGTCCCGGAAACGACCATTTTGCCCTTTTGTCTTATGAGTTCTTCTTTTGCCCATAACTTCTTCATACGAACTCCGAATAACTCCGTTCTTTCGCCGTTGGCTTCGTCTTTTCGTCCTCTTTACGATGAGAAGTAGAAATCTTGTATTTGAACGAGTTCCAATTGGTCTTTTTGCTCCAAATGACTCCATTGCACCTAATAAACTCAAAAGCACACATAAGATACATAATTTACAAGAAAACTCGCAAAGAAAGCATAAATACTAGATATTAAATACGGTGTATTCTACACCTATCAAATTCCCCCACACTTAGACTTTGCTAGTCCTCGAGCAAATCAAACAAAACAAAAATAAAAATACAACAACTCCGTGACGTCGAGGCTACGGTTAATTTTAGCATAAATAACAAGCCTTTAAACCCCTAGGTGTCCCTAGTGGACGAGTTATAGTCTCGTGAAGGTTTACTAGAGATATACCTACAAAACCTATATTTCAAACTCCGTCTATTCGTGACAAATCAATGAACGAATCCAAAATGACTACAGGAAGAGGTACCTTGCAAATTCAATTCATATATTAGTAAATAAACTCTAATTAGATAGTTGAACAAGCCACAATACTCGGAAACTAACAAACCACAATCACAATGAAAAGATTAAGAAGATGGATGAAGATGTAGATGTTGGCGAATATTCACAAGTGATCGATGTTTCCCATATCTGTCTGAAGGTCACTGCTAAGATGAACCTAATCCTATTAGATTGAGCTGTTGGTGCTGAATGCTACATCAACTCACTGGCATATACAAGGGAACCAGTGACTTTATTCAACACAATAATAATTTCTTCTTTTTTTTTTTTTTTTTTTTTAGACGGCATGATTAGATCTTTTGGATCCAAGCGCATGCTTCCTTGTCAACACGTATATGATAGTTGCCTTGGATCCTGCATTCCACGCTTGTTTAGGCGACGGAGACAGTCGTTTCACACATACTGCTATTCCCAAGTGTCTTTTTATTCCGTTTTGGTCTAATTGGTCGGTCTTTTTTTTTTTTTTTTTTTTTTCATATATATTTTTTCATCATTTTTTTTTTCTTTTTCTAGTAACTCAATCACTCTATTTCATCCTAGCAGTAATAACACGTCGATGTTTAGTGACCCACCAAAGCACTTAGAGAATAATAGATAAATATGGAAAAATAAAAATAGAATGTGATATGGTGATATTCCGAGATATGGTAACAACTATCATGTTAATTGTGATTTCTGAGCTATATTCTTCCCTTTTAGTTAATTGGTTCCTCAACTCCTGCATTCAAAATGGTTCCATCCACTAATGGTGTCATCCTAAAGGCACAAGTTCTAGATTTCGGAGTTCAAAAAGCACAATTTTTTTTTCTTGGTTTTTTCTATTTTTCTATTTTTCTGATTTTTTTTTTTTTTTTTAAAAGGAATAAAACAAACTAAAACAAACTATACAAACATATAAAACAAACTATACAAACATATAAATGCTCCCCCACACTTAAACTTCACATTGTCCTCAATGTGTAAAACCGAAAGTTCTGAATTCTGACGTAACAGCAGATAAAACGCAAAAACTGTGCAAATTGGTAAGGAATTTGGAAAAACTCCATTTCACAAAAGTTGTTCATCTACGTGTTTTCTACACAGTGTCAAAATTTCACAGTGTTTTGATAAACGGTCTGACAGTTATGGTCTCTGGACTGAACTACGCACAGTCTGAAATTTTCTGACGAAAAGGTATTCGTCATAATTCTCTTCTAAGATAGATTACGGACTCAATGAAATTAAACATAGGGATGCAAATATGATATGAAAACAGTAAAAAATAAATAAACGAAACAAAAAAAAAATAAAAAAAAATAAGAGATACAAAACCGGTGGGTTGCCTCCCACTTAGCGCTTGTTTTATAGTCGTCAGCCCGGCTTAGCTTCTTGTAAGATTCCTTCCCCATATACCAATAATCGGAAAAGTTGGGGATCCACCCATAGCACCTGTTTTGCAAACACTAGCTTCACACAAATATTAGTAATATAAAACAGAAACGAAGCTATTAACCGATAAAAAGCTTCCCCACACTTATTCTTGTCCACACATGGAAGTGCATAAAGAATATAGGAGTCGGGTACTTCCACGGTTTCTTGTTCACAAACCTGCATAGTATGAGAATCAAGTATCTCTAATGGCGGAAATCGAGAAACAAAATCATTCAACAATGTTCTTGAAGCACATATAGTCAAACCAATAAGAGGTAAAGGAGAAGAAACAATAGGCAAAGGGTTAGACAAACCTCGCACAATCTCTTGTAGCACGGAATCCTCTTCATCCTTGAAAAACTCAAGTGAATTATTCACCTCTTGTATATCATGGTCCTCTATCAAACCTTGCAACCATTCTTCGTCTGTTTCTGCCTTAACCAAAGTATCGACATAAACATCATCCTTACAATTATTTGCAAGCTCAATTGGGTCTTCCACAATATTGGTCAAACCGGTTTCATTCTCAACATACTCCTTTTTGTTGTAAGGCACATACTCTTTTGCGGATCCAAATTTTATCATAAGAAACTTTTTTAGAACACTCGAAAATGCATCATCCTCAAGCTCCACCCTTTGAATAGGCTCTTGATCATTATTAAGATCAATGCTTGATGAATCTACACAAGTGTCGACATATTCCTCTTCATCTTCATCTTGATCCCAAAAAGACTCCTCGGAGACGTCACCATGAGTTGTTTCAAGCAATATATCATAATCACCGTCACTATCATAGTCAACATAAGATTGTTCCTCGCTGAATTTAGTGTTGGTAATCTCGAACTCATCCTTTTGAATAGGTGAATGATCATTATTAAGATCAAGAGTTGAGTTAGCTACACAATTATCAACGAAAGTGCCCAAGGATTCGCCTTTGTCAACATTAGCATCAATCAAATATTCATCACAAACCATATGCACATAAGAATTATCCATATCCTCCTTGTATTGATCAATGCCTCTTCGCAAGATAGTCATACCTTCACGAAGTTCTTGGAGTTGCTCGTTTGTAGTCTCTTTAGCTTTTTGAAATTCCTCTTGTAAAAAGGTGGAAACTTTATCTATAAAATTAGAGACCTTTTGTTCACGAGCATAAGAATCCTCCCATCCTTGTGGTTGTTCACACACATACCCGCCATAAGGTTGTTGAGGAAAACCATAAGGTTCCATGGAATATTGGTCATAACCAATGAATTGGTTTTGATTATACCCATGGAATTGGTAGTTATCATATTGTTGAGGTTGAAACCCGTATCCATCCACGTAATATGCTCCTTCCATAGAAATAAGCACCTGAAATAATTCTCAAACTAAGGTTAGAACCCAGAAAATAAGAAAAAAATAAAACAAAAACTAAATACAAAAATAAGAAACCAAAAACAATTAACAACCGCTGCCTCCCCGGCAACGGCGCCAAAATTTGGCCGCGGTCGTAAGCGTCAAAAATAAATTACACTTTCTTACTACTCAAAATATAAATATAGCAAGGGCAAGAAAGGATCGATCCTACAGAGAGGTCTAGGTTGTCAAATTGTTATGGTTTCCTATATAAAACACCGGTGGATTTTTTTCTGATTTTTATGAACTAAGCAAATATAAAAGCAAAGAAACAAATAAGCAAACAAATAAGATAGAAGAGATATTGGTTAAGGATTTCGTTTTCATTCACTAACATGCTTTTCACAATAACTAGAATTGATTTTTAATCTCAACTTTTATCAAAGACCCTAGAATACCTTGATCGCAAGAATATCCCGCAAACCTCCTCATGTCATCAACAAACACATTAAAAGATGCGAATATGAATTCTACCTAAAGGAACAACCTAACGTGTAAAAGCACTAATCAAGTTTAATTCCCTAGATGCGTTAAGTTCTATGAAATCAGGCCAATCAAAGCAATTGAACGTGGAAAGCGCACTAATTCAATTTAACAAAGGTTACGATTCACATATGATCATAAGAATATATCACTACAAACCATAATCATATTATGCTACTTGTATTCAAGGAATATCACTTTTACGTATAATAAACCCTAAACTAGCAATAGATGTGATTAGAAGTTCTACCAATTTGCAACTTGACAAAACAATCAATCAATCATAAAACAATATTTCCAGAGAATTGCAAACGATAATTATGAGACAAAACTAATATATTGAATCAAAGAATCATATTATGTGAAATCCAACTATTCCATAACCAATAATAAACTTAGGTACTCATATTCAAGGAGTTCATCACAAGAAGAAAGAGAAGTTTCATGTTTCTAAACCCTAGAATAAAGTAGAGGAAAAGAATTGAATAATAGATTTATTAAAAGATATATAGATATATGATTCCCTCCCGTTTCCCCCTCAAGCTGCTTTCGACTAATGGCCTTATATAGGCCTTCGATGGCCGCGTCGATCCACCAAAGCCGCACTTGATAAGGATTGAAACTCGGCTGAAAAGGAATTCTCTTGTAGAGTCTAAGTAACAATGATCCAGCGTGACACGAGGTAACTTAATAGAGGACACCCGGTTTGTAATTGGCTAGGGTCTTCAGTGGACCCCATGTAACACAATGTGTCTTCTTTCAGATTGACGAAACACTCAATTCGGTGTACACTGATGTACCAGATTCTCGTTTTTATCTTCAACGCGTTAGAAAATATCTCCAAGAAGTAACTCTTTCTTTCCCTGTTCCCAGTTCTTCTCAAATTCGTCCACTGCAACACTTATCTTCCTCGATCTGAATTCTCGGTCAATAAACTCACCCCTTCGTCTCTGTTTTGTCGCTCTCAAGTCTTGTCCAAAATCGAGACGCGTTTTCTTTCCCCGACTTCTACTTGTTTCGAATAGCAGCCAACACTCTCCACGGCAGTTCACAAGAAAGCATCGGTTCCTAATCAAACACCAAAGACACCTTGTTATTCTCGGTTCATTATCAACACCATAACTAAACCATCTCCAATCACCTGTAACAACGAATGAACTCAAGCACCACTCTAAACCAAATCATCACCGCCTAGATCAACTCCATATCGAGTCTCACCCACAACCCAAGCAGCGAACCATCTCCATTGTCTTCTCTCGTATTTCCATCCCGTGTAGAATCTTTCTGCTACTCTTTGACTCGAGCCGCACCATGGCTAGACAAAGAACAAACCCTTTCCACTTGTGAAAACTCGGCACAAGACAGAACGATAACTCCATATCCTCGACATTTGCTTCTCCTCTTCAGTAAATATTCACCGTACATTTCGTTCTCTCTCTGTCGATACTCGAGCTTCATTTACAATGGCAGCAAACCCATCTTCTTCTTACCGTCCACTGTTCAAGACCATCGTGATCATCATGAGCTTCTCCATCATCCTGTTGTACTCGAGCTTTTCCATATCCATCAGTCACCACCATTGATCATACTCGAGCATTACCTCCTGCACCACGGCATCATCTGCCTGCTCGTGTCTCGTCACGACAAAGCCCATCAACCTTTCTCGAGCTCTTCCCCTCGTCTAGTTACACCACAACGTCCTCTTACCAATGGCAGCAACATCCAGGACCGAGGCTCAACTACGTCATTCTCAGACTCGGCCAACCACCATTCTTCATACGTTCTTCATGATCATCTTCAGTTTCTGGTAATGGCAGTAAGCCAAACCTTCATCGTTCGAACTTCATGACTGCCCGGTAATGGCAGCAGCCTTCTTCTCTGTTCTTTTGATCAAAGCTTCATCATCAAAGCTCCATTAACACCAACTTGGTAATAGCAAGATCTCATCAATGTTACGAGTATCATCGCCATTGAGTTCTCGAGTTCACTCTCCCATTCAGTTCTTCCTCCCTTTTTCTCACTCCTTCTATCGGCTTGTTGTCGTCATTACTACTTCAGGCGTCATTCTCTTCTTCCCGTGATCATCGTGACAACTCGAGATATCCATGCAAAGGACTTGGTCGTGAAGAAGAGGAAATACGCACGTGTTCGTTTGAATTTGAGCTTCCCGTTTTGAATACTTGGACTGCCATTAGTAATTCCTTTGAAAGTTGATTGTCCCTTAGTAGAATGGATACCCCTTAACGCATAAGGGGGGTGCCAATAGCACTTGTCCCGGAAACGACCATTTTGCCTTTTTGTCTTATGAGTTCTTCTTTTGCCCATAACTTCTTCATACGAACTCCGAATAACTCCGTTCTTTCGCCGTTGGCTTCGTCTTTTCGTCCTCTTTACGATGAGAAGTAGAAATCTTGTATTTGAACGAGTTCCAATTGGTCTTTTTGCTCCAAATGACTCCATTGCACCTAATAAACTCAAAAGCACACATAAGATACATAATTTACAAGAAAACTCGCAAAGAAAGCATAAATACTAGATATTAAATACGGTGTATTCTACACCTATCAACAACATTAGAGCTTCTATTTATAGGGCTAGACACAAGGACATCCCAGTAATAAACGAGATTTACCCTAGATATTCTTAACATATTTACACGTTTATAACATTATAATTATACTCTTATGGATAATAACTAGTAAAACTTAGAAATGATTTATCTCTTAAACTATACCACGGATTTTTGTAAACTTTATATCGTTGAAAAGCATTTTGAAACACCTACGTAACGAATATAAACATGGATATCAAATTTTACATATTTCTTATAGTAACACTAATCAATTAAAAGAGTAGTTTTAGAAATATCCCATTGATTAGTAAGATAATTCATCTATTTATGAGACAAAATTTAAAACAAACTAGCTCGTCTAATTTGGGATGAAGGGAGTATATTCACAATGCATAAGTTTTATTTTTATGGCGCTTTCCGTTCATGATCAAACTTTTTATAAGAAAGAAGTTTTAACTTCAAATTGCCCAGAATCAATATGTGCTTACTTGATTACCAAAGAATGTAGAATCAATAACAAGAATTGTTGTGTTTTTGGATAAGCAATCTACAATTCGAACCCATAAACATGAATCTTCCAAAACAAGAATTTTATGTCCCTAGTTACGCAAATGTAATCTGAAGTGTTTTTTCTTTTTACCCTCCGGACTTCCAATATTCCATGAAAAAGACAAATGGCCGCGCTGCTTGAAAAAGTGGTTTGTGCTTAAACCTACTAACTCCATCCAAGTGTTATCCTATGGGATGTCTCAGCCGGAACGCCAAATGCCGGTCTTATCCTTGAATTGTTAATATTACATTTTTACTCTTTCTCCCGAAATAGTATATTAGTTTTGAATTACATTTATACAATCTTCAACAACTCGAACCTTTCTTTTACTGGAAAAATCCGGTTTTTTAAAACTTTTTTTGATTAACTTTGTTGATCCAAAATAACATGAATCATTCTAGTTTTTCTTATTAAAACCATGGAAACAACTAACTATATTGATAACCGAAGTACTAGTTCATCTTATTTTTGTAACCGGTCCGAAAAAGGATGGGAGAAGCACCCTATTTGGCGAGTAGATAAAGGAAAAAGGAATAAATGGCACCAATACGATACCCCAGGTGACTTTCCGTCATATTTTTAATTCCTGTTTTGAGTTCAGTAATTTTGTAAATTTTTTTTTGAATCGGTTAACGACGGCCGTAGATAGTTGCAGGTAGTTCATCCATTTAATTAGCAAACAAACACGAAACTTGTTAGAGCATAGCTCGGTTGAACCCACCAAGCGTTGGTATGTCAAGTTTGGTTGTCATATTTTAGTGAACCAAAACTCATTTAAAGAGTCGCTTGATTATGTACTAGAGTCAAATTCGTATAGGTTAGCTTGAAAGTATTAGGATATGAGACATTACAAGTATTATGTGAAGACTTGAAGAAGTGAAGAAGTAAGGAGCTACAACGACGACATCATCCTTCCACTTGAGGTTAGTGATATTTGACTTGAACTGTTTCATTCCCTAACGTATCTTTCAAGTCGTGCATATTGAAAACATAACTGTGAAGCATGAATGATTATACTCTAGTTAGACGTAGTATTAAGGAATACAATACGAAGTATAACGCTTATCTTTTGAACTTCGTATATAAGACATCGACATAATCGTTTGAATGCTATTGTGATTATGTATGGGTATAAGGTGAAGATTTCATCCTAGGAAACAATGTTTTACATTCGTTTAAAGGAAGTAAATTCATGGACTTGTTTTGTGAATCGAAAGGGAAATCGCTAGGCTTATTGGTATTGTTATTCATTGCTTATCTTTTGAACTACCAATATGTGTGATTAGTATAACCGCACATGAATTGTTTATGTTCTTGGTAAAACTATTCACAAGGCCTGACTTTTGTATTGGTATGACTTTTATTAGTGAAACCGATCTTAAGTAATCACCTGAGATGGTATGATCGATTTAGTGTTATTGGTATGACCAACTCTAGGCAAAGGGGAACCGATCCTAGTAAGAGGTGCAACCGATCACAATAGGGGAATCGATCCTTGTAAGAGGTGCAACACGTTTCTAGATATTGGGAATCGATCCTATGAACATCTGCAACACGTTTTTAGATATTGGGAACCGATCCTATGGACATTTGCAACAAAACAAGTTAGATACCATATATATGTGGGAACCGATCCTAGTACCTAGTCAACCAAATTCTGGAAAGCTAGTGTGACTAATTCCAGTACCCACATGGAGGTAGAACCGAAACTTGTTTTGGTAGAACCGTGAAACCCATGATTGGTGATTGAGTGTTCTTGATCAATCACATAGTTCTTGGAAGTCGGATGAACCAATTCTAAACTTGTTTGGAAGTGTGGCAAATCGATTCCAAGATAGTAAATATGAAAAATGATTTACTAAGTTAAGAAGTCGAAATACTTTGAACATGTGCAGTAACGCTTATCTTTTATTGTTCAAAGATATTCCTTAATAGCTAAAGGAGAATCCCAGATCGAAAAATAAATTGAGAATCTTTTAATTAAGGTTTTTAATTTTATTTTTGGAAAATGAAAATTAGTAATGTGCATTTACTAGTTGGAGATTTTCTAAGAGATTTTCGGTCAATATTTGGACAAACAATTTCCAGGAATTATGGAAAACGAATTTGGAAATATATTGCATATCTTGAGAATATTTTCGGTTTTGGCAATTCCTTGGTGTCCAAACTTCCTTGGTCTATAAATATCAAAGTTTTCATTTCGAGCAAACTAATCCTCAGAGCCAACAAAACTACCTAGTTGTGTTTTTACTGGTGGAGCCGTCTATTCGGAGAGGAAAGTAACCTAATTAGGCGAAATCTCTTACGGCCGCTCAGTTTAAAGACTTCTTTGGGATTGAGAAGCTCTATTAGTACCATTGGTGGGAAACTAGATAATTGCGGTTTATTATTAGTTTTCGATTGATTTGATTGACTAACGGTTGTTGAACTTTGACTGCACCTTGTTTGTTTATGCTTGAGAATATTCTCTTCTGATATAAGATTCACTCAAACTAGATCGAAGTTTCGACGGGGATCTTTAGACTGTTTGTAGATCTAAAGACGTCTTGTGATAATCCATTGTTAACAGACTCCGTTTTGTGTGTGATTGATCACAATAGATTCAAGTTTATTGTGTGCAGGTGTTTATTGAAGATCTAAGAAGATTTGAAGACGAAGAAGATTTCTGATTTGGGTTCATAATCTTTGGTGTGCAGAATACTTGTTTCAGTTAAAGAGGATCCAACTATAATCGGTTTATCCTTGTGGTAGATTGGATTGATTAGTTGAGTAGATCGACATCAATACAATTCTTTGTGATTCAAAGTATTGATTGAAAAATCTTGACAATTACTTTGGTAGTTGTTATTAGATACATCTAGGGACCTGACAAAGGAGTTTATTGGGATAAACGGAAGAGCCTTTTGTCGAACTCACATCACTTGGTTGAAAAGAGTTGTTACCAAACAGATTTGTTGTTCCTTTACTGTTTGGAATACGAACCAAAGGAATTGTTCCAAGTAAGTGACTTATTACAAGTGGAGGCGTGGGAATACAGACAGAACTAGGTGAACTATATGTTTAGTTGCTTGGTATCAACTATACGAAGTTGGTTTGATTTTGTATAGCGGCTTAATCCTGAGAGTATACAATTCTGGACAAGGTCCCGGGGTTTTTCTGCATTTGTGGTTTCCTCGTTAACAAAATCTTGCTGTGTCTCTTACTTTTCTATTTCCGCAATTATAATTGTTTTTATTATAATTAGAAGTAAAATACACAAACGTTAATTCCTATTTACTTGATAATAATCCTATTGTGTTTGGTTAAGTCCGAACCTTTTATCAAGTAAACTTACTTCGTTGTTGTATTGTCTCGATCTCGTATCCATAGATGATCACACGAAGTGTGAACCGAGTATTTGTATTGTCTCGACTCAGTCCATAGACAATCACTTTCGTAGAAATGACTTATAGGTGGAAAAGTTTTAGATTGAGGTATATTTGGGTACCCTCGTCTTTTCAATTGGTATCAGAGCAGGCAAACACGAAAATATCTAACAATCTGTGTTTGGTGCGATCCAACCTATAATAAATGAGTCTACAAAAAGGGAAAGTGAAACCTAAGATAGACTCGGTTAACGTATCTCAAGATTTGAGTAAAACTCGTCGTGGGTTTAACTTTCGAAAATGCTTAGAAGGGATGTCTTTAACAAGCTCTACCTACACTTCTGAAAATATGTCCCAGTGTTCTCAAGAAGAGGTTAAGTTAAGCCATGTGCTCACAATCAATAATTCTGATTCTAAATCACTTGATGATAAAGAAGATGTTGATTATGTAACTTCTCAGCTAGATGAACTAAGCAAAGAGTTCATTTCTTGTGCAACTGAGCTTACACTTGCACTAAAAAAAGAAGGAAAACTCCTTGAAGACTTATGTCATATGAAAGCTAAAAATGATCAATTCAAACGTGATCTTTCATCATGTAAAACTGATCTAGACTCCTTCAAGATCATTTCTTCCTCGAAGATCCATTCCTTAGAAACAAAACTAAGGAAATGTATTGATCAAGAAAAGAAAACTGAGAAGTTAAGAAAAAATGCAACTGATGATTACAATGCCTTAAAAATCTCATATGATTCTGAGATAAAGACAGTTTCTGAACATGTCAAAAGACTGAAGAATGATATGTGCTCTTTAATGTCCGAACACCAGTTGGACACATCCGTTCCGGGAAGGTACAAAAAATCCGGTTCAATCTGTTCTTTGAAAGAAAAGAAGAATGTCGACAATAAGAACACTAAAAGGGGTTTTCATCTTGTAAAAAGAAATTTGTAGGGAATCACAAGATGAACCACTCACATCAGAGTTCTTCATATCATCAAGGTCATCGTAATCGATGTTTTTATTGTGGAAACAAAGGTCATGTTATTAAGAATTGTCAACGGCTTTCTTATTTGAAATCTGAAAAGACTTTCTCAGGTTTAAAATACAACGTGCGATCATCTTCTAAAGAAAGCATACATAAATCTGATCCTCCTAAATCAAAGGATTCTCGAAAGAACTCATCTGGTGCAGTTCATCACAAAAAGAAGAAGGATCAGAAGACTAAGAAGTGGATACCAAAAAGGACTAAGGAATCGAACGAGAGGAAGCTGACAACGCCTCCAGATCATCAACACTTAAGGTAATCCCTAAATATCTTGATGATAGTAATTTCTATGATAAATTTGGTATATCTTCAGAAAAAATTAGGGTCCTTAATAAATCAGATAAGAAGAAATTCTCCGTTAACCGTGGAAAACTTAATTTGTCTCATTCAGATACTTAGTATCAGGGAGAAATACACTGACTCATGAAGTGCTCAAAATTTCGTTTGATGAGTTCAGTGTATATTGTGGAATAGTTCAAAACTTGCGAGACTTATGAAGATATTCACAGGAACGCACTTTCCTAAAAATCCTTAATATTAAAAAAATTCGGTTTTTCTATTAAGGGAGAATATTTGATTTCCATAATGAATGAACAAGTTTTTAGTAACTATTGATATATAAGTTTTGGTATTATATGAGTTTTTCGATCATTAGTCTGAAACCAGGAATCATGGACAATTCAGATTATTATGCAAAGCTTTCTTCAAAGGTTTCAGAAAGGTATGCTGAAAAAATGGCTAGGACTCTTTCGGTCTTCTCAATTTCAATGGAAACGGATCCGCTTCCTATATGAATATGAATCATTCATCTTGTATGATCGATTATGAAAAGAAGTTTCATAAGATGGCTCGAACTTGTGCCGAAACCAAGTTGGAAGTTTTGATGCTAAAACGTAGCCTTGAAAAATCCTTACTAGTTCAAGCTCAGATTCTCAAGCAACTAGAGTTACTCTCCAAAAGAGTAAACAAGGAGGAACCTAACTTCCACAAGGTTGAGGAATTAGTCTTCAATCAAGGATCGCTTCAGGGAATTCGGAGAGTCATCCCTATCAAGCACAAGAAATCTCAAGATTATGAGGGGTTCTGAACCCAGGAAAATAGACATCAATTTTTGATTTCTCTTTCAATAATTGTATTAGGTCTATTATGAATAAAACTATCTCATTATAAATAAAATTATTTGGTTTATAATTTTTCTTGTGATAGTTTTTCGTTTACATAGCCTGTGCTTGAATGCTTTATATTATTGCTATGTATGTTTATGGGATGTTTGATTTCGGTTTTCTGACCTTAATTTTCGATCTTATATGTTGTGAACCCTTATGGTTTGGGTGACTTTTTGGTTTAGCAGGATTAAGTTCTATCCCATGTTGGTAGGCTTTATCAAAGGATCATGAGGGGTTCTGATTGAAACAATATGTGAAAAAGTCACTATATGTTGAATCGGTTTTGGTTTAGCATAAAAGCATATTTGTTTCGGGGTTTTCAACTTTTGCTTGCAATAGTTAAAAACCGGTTTTCAACCTTTCTCTGGTAAAGGTTGGTTGTTGTTATTCTTTTGTCTTGCATAAGGATGACAACATAATGATATTTCGGTATCAATTCTCCCTGGAAAGAAGATGCAAACATATTGGAGAAGAGGATGCGAAATTTGAGGTAACGACTTTGTTAGTTAATCGTTTTTCCTGTTTAAGAAAAGCCTGATTTTATTGCGCATATTTATTGCTTTTGCTTAATAAAATTTCGGTACAATTGATGTTTTATTCCATTATTTGTGTATGGATGTGTGTGTGATTCAATTGTTTTCGGTTAAGAAAAACTATTGTTATCTTGCTTTATTGTTTGGTATCAATCGTTTAGGCTTACAAAATTTCGGTGCAATTGCGGTGCTTTAATGTCTATGTTGTTTCAATTACTTCCGGGTGAGGTAAATAATTATGCAAGTTGATTTATTTGGTTTGTATGAATTTTTTATGGCTTAACAAAAGAAAGGGTTTTCGGGATGAATTGTTTAGTCCAATTCGATTCCGGATAAGAGAAACTAATTTAATTCTGATCTTAGTTAGACTTATCAAAGTGGAGGTTTCGGTTATTCAAGTCTAATCGAATGCCTTAACAAGAAATGCTAGTTAACTAACCTAGTACTTGTCTTGTTTAAAAGTGAAAGGTCTAAGTTATATGGATAATTATAACCTGATGAGAAAAATAGAGTTATCTTTATTTTGGTCTTATCGAATGAAGCGATTGTATTTGTACAATCGGTTTAGAAAAGGAACTAAGGTGCTTAGTTGAGTTTTGGTTTGCTAAACTAAATTGGGAAAATTACTTCGGGAAATTGTTTCCTTGGTAACATATCAAAACAAAATTACTGTGTAGTTTCGGTTTTGATATTCGTTATCAAAAATGGTATGTGGAACCCTCGTGCTTAACTCTATAGGTTGCAAGTCTTATGAGATTTGTAAGATCCTTTCGGTTTGTCCTTTATTTTCTTGTACCTTTGTCATTTTGTGACAAAAACGGGGAGAAATATATGGAGTAAACAAGTGATACTGGTATTGATTTATATTGATTGGTATCACTAACATTCCTTCTTTTTCTTTTCAAAGTTGGAGGCAACGGAGATTTTTCTTTTTCCTTTATGATTGATGGCTTAACAATCATATTAACATCTTTTCCATCAGAGCACATGATGCTTGGAGTCTCCATACGTGTAAGGGTTTGTGAGAGGAAATCACAATTTAAACTCAATAGGCAGTCTTAAGATGAAAAGAGTTTCGGAGAAGGAAAAAGGAATGTAGGGTTATGGAACCTTTTAACCACACACGTTCACACACGCACAATTCACGACCCTAAAGAGAGTGGAATTGACGAGAATAACCCTCTTTTTATTGAATACCCAGGGAAGTCCCATCCAATATCAATCAATTAGATATGAAAGAATTCCAAATTATACATCAAAACTAAGAAAACAAAAAACAAAAGGATTTTTTTTCTTCTTAAGCATGAGGTGTGCACAATATTGTCTCTTTCAATCAGGCTCATGAGATAAGATGCACTAAAACAACACAATCAGGTTGTGCTGCGGTGAACAATAATTTGTCCACCATAACCTCTTTGAAAGGAATTCATAGAACCCTGTCTATCAAATTGTTTAGACCATACTCTTCTCTCTAGTGGTCTTGACTTATATTTGGAAACCAACTTCTTTGAAGAGGATAAAATCTTACATACCTCAGCGGTTTTTTGAACAAGTTTGAGCTTGTTTGCTAGGCGATTTGTGATGTGACTCAATAATGTTGTAGTAATAAGGTTCGTTGAGACTTGTGAAAGCAAAAGATTTTAGACTTATAAAAATTAATAATAGAGAAAAATTAACACAAAATTGTTTTAAGAAATGAGAGAATAACCAAGACACTGATTCCACTATTACACATGAATGGATAACAATAAATAACCCAAAACTCTAATTATCTTTTAAATTCCTTGTTTCTTAATTCACAAATTATCAGACAAATTCTCAAAAATTAATTGTATCCCTAAGCATAGATTATCTTAATACAAAGCATAACCTATCTAATTGAATCACAACTAATGAAAAGAATTTTTGCAAACGATTTAAAACTCTGCAAAAGCAAAATTGAGTGAATTATAATTTATAAATTAGAGAAAATAAAATAGTTACCACTTATTCATGCGTAAATAGCTTCCTCATTGCCTTGGTTGTGGGAGAATTAGCCGCTCATCATGTTGGAAATACGCTCAAAATTCATTCTTATTGCTCAAAAATATGGTTACAAATGATGAACAAAGGAGAATGATGAAAACCGGTTTGCAACGTTATAGGTGTT